>JAABKJ010075445.1:137433167-137518092 GCA_011634705.1 Andricus grossulariae
AGTGAATTTTCAAGTGAAAAGATCCAATTTCTAGCAAAAATGAAATAACTACATTTTCAGTAAAAAAAAAATCATTTTCAACAAAAAAAACAAATTTCCAATAAAATTTGTTACATTTTAAACAAAGAAATAAAGTTCTAACTAAAATGAAGCGTTTTCAATAAAAAAAATTAAATTTTTAACCAAATAGTTAAATTTCCAGCCCAGAAGATGAATTTTATATAAAAAAAAATTCAACAAAATAGAAAAATTTTCTACTAAAAAAGGTCAATTTTTAACAAAAAATAGAATAGTTTAATTTTTAATTAGAGAAATAAGTTTTTAACCAAAGAAAATAAATTTTAAACGAAATAGTTCAATCTTCAACCAGATACATTTTCAACCGAAAAGATCTATCAGAACAAAATTTCGACAAATAATTGAATAGTTAGATTTTTAGATAAAAAATTTGCATTTAAAAAAACTAATTTTCAACCAAAGAAATGAAATTTCAACCAAAAAGATTCATTTTCTAACAAATGAATAATTTTTAATAAGATACATGAATTTTTAACCAAATATTTTAATTTTTAATAGAATTTTCGGCCAAAAAGATTATATTTCTACCAAAAGAAAAAAATAATTTTTCAACGAAATAGACGAATTTTCAACTAAAAAAAAATAAATTTTCAACAAAAATAGAATAGTTTAATCTTCAGTTAGAGAAATAAGTTTTTAAGCAAATAAAATTCATTTTCAACGAAATAGTTAAATTTTCAAACAAAAAGATCAAATTTCAATGAAAAAAAATGTCGACAAATAATTGAATAGTTAAACTTTTAGTTAAAAAAATAAATTTTCATTTTAAAAAACTAATTTTCAACCAAAGAAATGAAATTTCAACCAAAAAGATTAATTTTCTAACAAAAGAATAATTTTTAATAAGATACATGAATTTTTAACCAAATATTTTAATTTTTAATAGAATTTTCGACCAAAAAGATTATATTTCTACCAAAAAAATATCATTTTTCAACAAAATAGACGAATTTTCGACTAAAGAAGATCAATTTTCAACAAAAATAGAATACTTTAATCTTCAGTTAGAGAAATAAGTTTTTAAGCAAATAAAATTCATTTTTAACGAAATAGTTAAATTTTCAACCAAAAAGATTGAACGCGAATAAAAAAAATGTCGATAAATAATTGAATTGTTAAATTTTTAGTTGAAAAAATGAATTTTCATTTAAAAAAACTAATTTTCAACCAAAGAAATGAAATTTCAACCAAAAAGATTAATTTTCTAACAAAAGAATAATTTTTAATTTCGGTGGCTTTGTCATAGGCCCTTCAGTTCTATTCGAAAGGAATAGAAACCGAAACCGAAGATATATATATATATAGAGGCGGCGCAAGCCCCATGAAGTTCAACACGTGTTTCCCATAGTAAAAAAGACGTTTTTGCTAATTTTATTCAGAATTCTCAATATTAGCTAAATCGAGTTGATATTTAACACTTCTCTTCAAAATTAGCAATAGAATACGAATAAAATATTACTTTTCAAATGTCACCCCCATAAGTCTGTTTTATAGGGTCACGAAAGAACCTCCTAAGTTTATATAAATTGTTTAAATAATTTCTTATTGTTGTTAGTAATTTTTTCTTAGAATGGAGATAAAAAGTCACGGATTCTTCCAAAATTGTCCACTTTTCATACAATTTTCAATGAAAGCGAAAAAATAGTTTATCAGTGTTCATTAAACATTATTGTTTACACAATTTATTATTATTAATAATATTCTCTTAGATGCTAGAAAATTTGCATTTTTTTTCCACACTTTTTGTCCACTGTTCACTTGAAATTAAGTGAATAATTAATTAAAGTTGACAGAATTATTTGTTTAAACACATTATTATTATTATCAATAATAGTCAATATTAATAATGCTAGAAACTTGCGATTTTTTCTGAAATTCACAACTATTTGTGTACTCTTCACATAGGGTGAGTTGATAATTAATTTAAATTAGCAAAAATAATTATTTAAACAAATTATTGTTTTTAACTATCTTCTTCTTTATTAATGCAATATAGTTGCGGTTTATTCTGAAATGTTGAACTTTTCACCCAATTTTTACTTAGTAAAGTAATAAGCAATGCAAGTCAACAAATATAATTGTTCAAACAATTTATAATTGTTAATAACTATTTTCTCTTAGATGAGTGCTGAAAGGTTGCGGTTTTTTCTAAACTCTTAAACTTTTTCTGCACTTTTCTATTAGTGAGGTAATAACTGTATCTAAAGAAACTAATTGCCTTGAAGAATTATTATTATTGTTTACAACTATCATATCCTATATTGATACTAGGCAGTTGCGGTTTTTTTATGAAATTTTTAACTTTTTGTCCACTTTACACTTAGTATCATTTCTCAAATAGTATTTTACTTTTCAAGTGAATTATTTTTGCTCTTTTCCCAATGTTTAAGAAAATTTATTTAAACAAAAAGCTATCTTACGCAAGAGAAAAAAATAGAATGATTAGGATTGGGTGGGAGGACTAGGTGTGTAGATAACTCGTAAAAGCTTTATTTTAAATTATAACAAGAAGTTTGTTGTGAAGCGTAAAAGAAAAGTTTGAAATTGAACATATTTTGATATCAGCCCCCCTCCAGCAAAATATTTGAAATATCATTTGTTCATAACTAAAAAGGCAAAGCAAAGATAAAGATTTCAGAAAAAACCGTAACTGTCTAGCACTTGTCTAAGAGAAAATAGTTATGAACAATAATACGTTATTTAAAAAACTATTTTTATTAACTTGCATCAATTATTACATCACTAAGTCAAAAGTGGGCAAAAAGTTTGAAATTTCAGAAAAAGCCGCAACTATCTAGCATTAAAATAGATGAAGATAGGTATTAACAATGATAATTTGTTGAATTAATTATTTTTGTTCAACTTAAATAATTATCAGGTCACTCCAAGGTAAAAATTGACAAGTAGTTAAATCTTTCAGATAAAATCGCCACTTTCTACCATTAAACAAAGAGAATATTATCGAAAATAATGATAAATTGTTTTAACAATTATTTTTGTTAACTTAAATTAATTATTACTTCACTCTGATTGCTATATTAAATTGAATGTTAACTCACTTCAAGTAAAAAATGAGCAAACAGTTGAAAATTTCAGAAAAACCCGCAATTTCTAGCATTACACAAAGATAATATAATTGAAAATAATAATAAATTGTTTAAAAGAGAAATTCTCTACAAAACGGTGGCATTTTCAACCTGGAAATACTAATTTTCAACAAAAAATGTAATAGTTGATATTGAAACCGAAAAGATGTTAACATTAATTAAAAAGCACTTAAATATAACCAAAAAGGATGAATTTTCAACAAAACACTTGAATCCCCAAGTGAACAAGGTTAATTTTTAACAATACAGTTGCATTTTTAATAAAAAAAAATAATTTTCTACTGCAAAAGATGAATTTTCAACAAAATTCGTAAATTTTTAACCAATAGTTGAATTTTCTACCAGAAAACACGAATTTTCAACAAATTACAAAATTTTTCAACTAAATATATTTTGAACAATGTATTTGATTTTAGTTCAAATTTTATTTGATTAATTTTTATCTAAATAGTTGAATTTTTTAACTAAAAAAGATCAACTTTCTACAGAAAAAGATGAATTTTAAAGCAAAAAAGATTAATGTTTTACAACATAGTTGAATTTTGAATCAAATAGAAATTTATTATTCAAGAAAGAAAAAAAATTGCAATCAAATTGTTGAATTTTCAAGCAAGAAGATTAATTTTCTACTAGAAAAGAATTTTCAATAAAAAAGTGAATTTTCAACCATTACTTGAATTTACAACAATATAATTAAATTTTTAGTTAAAAAATGTTATTTTCAACTAAAAGTACGAATTTTCAAACAAAAAAAATTAGTTTTTGAGTCAGTACTTCAACTTTCAACCATGGAGTTGAATTTTCAACCTAAAAAGATTTGAATTAAAAATCAAAAGCAGTTATATATTTTACCAAAAAATTGATTTTGTATCAAAACAGACGAATTGTCAATAAAATACGCTAATTTTTAACCAAATAGATCAATTTTCTACAAAATTGTTGATTTTTCTAGCCAAATATAAGAATTTTCTACAAAACAGTTGAATTTTAACAAACAATTTAATTTTCAACCGAAACAGATTAATTTTTACTCAGACAGTTGCATTTTTGACTAAAATAGGTAAAATTTCTACAGAAAGAGATGAATTTTCACACCAAAAGGATGAATGTTCATCAAAATACTTGATTTTGCAACTGAAAAAAAATTTGTTGTCAAGAAAGCAAAAGAATTTGAATCAAATTGTTCAATTTTTCAGCCAAAAATAAGAATTTTCAACAACACAATTATTATGTCTTTTTCACGATATTGTTGAAAATTTCTTTTTTTTTTTAGTTTAAAATTCAACAAGTTGGTTAAAAATTGATATATTTTGTTGAAAATTGGACTATTTGGTAGAATATTGATCTTTTTTAGTTAAAAATACAACTGCTTGTTGAAAATTAATTTTTTCAACTGAAAATTTACATATGCCATTTTTGTTTGAAAATGTATATTTTTTAGTTAAAAATTTAACTATTTTGAAGCAAAGTTAACTATTTTTTTAGCTGAAAATTTGCCAATTCCATTTTTTGGTTGAAAAGTAATCTTTTCTAGTTGAAAATTCATATATTCGGTTAAAAATTCGTTTCTTTTCTTGTTTTTTTAACGTATTTTTTTGACTGAAAATGTAACTTTTCAATTTTGGTTTCAAAATTTATTTTCTTTAGTTTAAAATTCATCAATTTGGTTAAAAATTTATGTATTTTATTGAAAATTTGACTATACGGTTGAAAATTTAGCTTTTTTAGTTAAAAATTCAACTATTTGGAAGAAAAGTTAACTATTTAGGTGAAAATGATTTTTTTAGTTGAAAATTAATTCTTTTCAACTGAAAATTTATCTGTTCCATTTTTATTTGAAAATGTATCTTTTTTAGTAGAAAATTCAACTAGTTGGTGGAAAATGTAACTATTTTGTTAAGAATTCGTATTTTTCGGTTAAAAATTAATTTTGTAGCTGAAAATTTACCTATTCCGTTTTTGGTTCAAAATTCATGTATTCTGTTAAAAATTGACGGATTGTCAACAAAGAAGTTAAATTTAAACCAAATAGTTACATTTTCAACACAGAAGATTAATTTTTAACACAGGCGATTAATTTTCTACCAGAAAAGACGAATTTTCAACTAAATACATTTATTTTTAACAAAAAAGTTGAATATTCAACCAAGAACATCAATGAAAAAAATAAAATGAAAAAATGAAATAAAAGAACAAAATTAAATAGTTGATTATAGTTCATTATAGAAATTCGAAAAGAATTATGATTCTGATTTTGAAAAGTTTTTTTTTCAAGAGGACTATCATTCGACCATGGAACAAGGAATTTTCCAAAAGGATTATAATTCTGACTTGGAAGAGGAAATTTTTGAGGAGAATTATAATTCTTACTTTTAACGGGGAATTTTCGAAAAAAATTATGATTTTGGTTCAAAACAGGGAATTTTCGAAAAGAATGGTGATTTTGATTTGTAACAGGAAATGTTTTGTAAAAGAATTGTGATTTTGGTTTGGAGCAAGGGATTTTCCAAAATAACTAAAACTGAAAAAAAAGAAATAAAATAAACGCGAAAAAGATTAATAAAATAATTAAAAATTAATTATTATTTCAAGAAAATTAATTTTCTACCAAAAAAACGATTTTTCAACAAAACAGTGAAATTTTCAACCAAATAGTTATATTTTCAACCCAACAATGAATTTTTAACACTGAAGATTAATTTTCTACCAGAACAGACGAATTTTCAACTAAATACATACATTTTTAACCAAAAAGTTGAATTTTCAACCAAGAAAATTAATTTAAAAAATCAAATTAAAAAATAAAACAAAATTAAAAAGAAAAAAGTTTAATAAAACAATTAAGAGTGGGTATTAAAAAAATATATTTTTTAATTCAAAATGAAAAAAACTGAATTTAAATAACAAAGAAGAATTTTTAACTAAAGAAATTGATTTTCTACCAATAAGGAAGAATTTTCAACAAAATACATAAATTTTTAACCAAATAGTAGATTTACTACCAAACTGGTGAATTTTCGAGCCGAAAATACGAATTTTCCACAAAACAGTTGAATTTTCAACAAAAAAGTTCTTCTTTAATCAAAATAGATTAATTTTTTTTACCAGATAGTCGCATTTTCAACCAAAAAAGATTAACTGTCGACAGAAAGAGATGAATTTTCAAATAAAAAAGATGAATCTTCAACAAAATAGTTTAATTTGTAACCAAAATAAAATTGATTCATTTTTAACAAAAAAGTTTAATATTCAACCAAGAAAATTAATGAAAAAAATAAAATGAAAAAATGAAATAAAAAAACAAAATTAAAAACAAAAAAGATTAATAAAATAGTAAAATATTAATTAATATTTCAAGAAGATTATTTTTGATCAAAAAAGACAATTTTTCAACAAATTACATAAATTTTCAACTAAATAATTTGAACAATTGATGTGATGTGGGTGAATGAATTTTCAACGAAAAATGTAATAGTTGTTATAAAAAAAATATATTTTTTAATTCAAAATAAAAAAACATTTGGATTTGAACAACAAAGACGAATTTTTAACTAAATAAAATTGATGTTTTACCGAAAAAAGAAGAATTTTCAACAAAATGCATAAATTTTTAATCAAATAATAAAATTTTCTACCAGAAAAGATGAATCTTTAACTAAATACATACATTTTTAGCCAAATAGTTGAATATTCAATCAAGAAAATTAATAAAAACAACAAAAAATTTTAAAAATTAAAAAAAAATAGATTAATAAAATAATTAAAAATGAATTAATATTTCAAGAAGATTAATTTTCTAGTAAAATAGACGAATTTTCAACAAATTACATAAATTTTTAACTAAATAGTTTTAATAATGAATGTGATGTTAGTGAATGAATTTTCAACAAAATATTTTAATTTGTAACCAAAATAAAATTTGTTAGTCATTAACATTTTTTAACTGAAAATTTAACTATTCCGTGTTGGTGTAAACTTTATCTTTTTTAATTAAAAATTCAATTATTGTGTAGAAAATTCATGTATTTTGTTAAAAATTCATGTTTTTGGTTGAAAATTAACCTTTTTTGTTGAAAATTCATATTTTCGGGTTAAAATTAAACTCGTCTTAGATTTTTTTTTATTGAAATACAATTGGTTGAAAATTCAAATATTTGGTTGATAGTGTAACTTATTTGTTGAAAATTCGTCTCTTGATTTAAAGTTAATCTTCTTGGCACAAAAGTTACGCATTTGATGAAAAATTAACTTTTCTGTTAGAAATTCATATTTTCGGTTTAAAAAAAGAATTTTTGTAGAAAATTCGTCTTTTGAGAAAAAATTGATCTTTTTTTTGTTAAAAATTCAACTGGTTTGAAAGTTTAAATATTTGACTTAAAATTAACTTTTTAGCTAAAATTTTGATTTGTCATATCTGAAATGTTGAAAAAATATTTTCAAGAATTTTAGAAGAATTATATAATCTTATAAACAAGTAAAGCTAAAAAAGAAGTTGTTAGACAACGATTTTATTTTGTATTAAAAATTAATTTCTCCTCGATCAAAAAAACTACTAGTTAGTTAATTTAAAAAAATTGAACTTTAAAAAAAATTATTGTCCAGTGAAAACAAAACAACAAGAATAATTGCTTTCATTCTTGTTGTTTTAGAATTGATATTTTTTATTGAAAATTGATCTTTTTTAGTTAAAAAATCATGTATTTTGTTAAAAATTCGCTTTTTTTTATCGAAAATTAATCTCTTATTTTTTTTATTTTGAAAATTCATCTTTTTTTCCAAAAATTCAACTGTTTGGGTCAAAATTATTCTGGGTTGACTGAAGATTCAATAATTTGCTATAAAATTAAACTATGCGGTTGAAAATTATTTTTTTGTTTGTTAAAATCCATATTTTTGGTTTAAATTAAATTAATTGCTTAAAAATTAAACTATTTTTATGAAAATTAAACTTTTTGGTACAAAATTTACTTTAAAAAAAAAAATCATATTTTCTTGTTGAAAATTCAACTGCTTTGTAGAAAATTTGATCTTTTTTTTTGTTAAAAATACAACTGGTTTGAAAGTTTAAATATTTGGCTGAAAATGAACCTTTTAGTTAAAATTTTGATTTGTCATATCTGAAATCTTGCAAAAATGTTTTAAAAATATTTTCAAGAATCTTAGAAAAATTATATAATCTTATAAACAAGTAAAGTTAAAAAAGAAGTTAGTGAAAAATTTTATTTTGTATTTACACTTATTTTCATCTTAGATTTAAAAAACTACTAGTTAGTTAATTTAAAAAATTGAACTTAAAAAAAATTATTGTCCAATGAAATCAAAACAACAAGAATAATTGCTTTCATTCTTGTTCTTTGAAAAATATTTTTATTGAAAATTGATCTTTTCTAGTTAAAAAATCATGTAATTTGTTAAAAATTCGTCATTTTTGATCGAAAATTTATCTTTATTGTTGAAAAATGCAAATGTTTGGGTCAACATTATTCTGGTTCGACTAAAGATTCAATAATTTGGTAGAAAATTAAATTATGAGGTTGAAAATGAATTTTTTTGTTAAAATTCCATATTTTTGGTTTAAATTTAAGTATTTGCTTAAAAATTAAACTATTTTTATGAAAATTATCTTTTTGGTAGAAAATTTACATTTTTGTTAAAAAATTATATTTTCGTGTTGAAAATTCAACTGTTTTGTAGAAAATTTTTCTTTTGAAAAAAATTGGATCTTTTTTTTATTAAAAATACAACTGGTTTGAAAGTTTAAATACTTGGCTGAAAATGAACTTTTCAGTTGAAATTTGTATTTGTCATATCTGTAATCTTGAAAAAATGTTTAAAAATTTTGTATTAAAAATGAATTTCTCCCTGGACTACGTGTTGATCTATTCGGAGGAGGCGCTCATACAATTACAATCGAACTTCACTTACAGGTAAGTTCGTTCAATTATATGAATAATTAAATTTTTGAATAAATCACTGAATTTTTCAAAAAGATAAACTGCATTTTTTACTAAAAAGGATCAATTTTTATCCAAACAGTTGAATTTTCAACTAAAAAGATAAATTTTCACCAAAAATAGAAAATTTATATTTTCACTTATAAAAATTAATTTATAAACAAACAAACAAATTTTCGACAAAATAGTTCCATCTTTAACACAAAAAGATGAATTTTCAACGTAGCAGTTGAATTTTCAAGCAAAAAGAATAACTTCACAACAAGATTGTTGAATTTTGAATAAAATAATGAAATTTATAACAAAAAAAAAAAAAATTATTGAAACAAAATTGAGAGTACACTCTTCAACTGGAGGGAATTAACTTTTAACCATAAACAGTTTGATTTCAAAGCAAAGAGATGAATTTTCAACTAAAATTATGAATTTTCATCCAAAAAAATAAATTTTCAACAAAATATTTTAACCAACTAGTTGAATTTTCAAATAGAAAAGATAAATTTTCGGCCAATGAGATGAATTTCGAACAAAGCAGTTGAATTTTCAACTATAATTAAAGAATTTACAAACAAAAGATGTCATTGTTATTATTTTAACAAAAAAATATTTTTATTTTAAATCAAAAAAATATACTTAATCTGAAAACAAGACTTTTTGTCTTGTATCTGAAGTAGACTTTTTAACCAAATAGAATCAAGTTTCAACAAAAAAAATGGGAAATTTCAGCTAAAGTGATTCATTTGTAACAAAAAGTGATAAAATTGAAACTAAATAATTGAATAATAAATTTTTCGGTTGAACAACTGACTCAGTTGAAAAAGTGATTTTCAAAAAAAAAGAAGAAGAATTTGAAAAAAAGTTGAACTTTCAATCCAAGAACTAATAATAAAATATAAAAAAAAAATAAATAAAATGTCTACCAAAAATGAAATAGCATACCTTTTGACTAGAAAGAATTAACTTTCAACCAAAAATATTTTAAATTTAAGCTAAAAAGACGAAATTTTAACTGAAAAACAAGGAATTTTTAACAAAATAGTTAAATTTTCAACAAAGCAACTCTATTTTTGACAAAGGTGTTCATCTTTTAACCAAGCAGATGATTTTTCATCTAAAAAAGATCAATTTTCAACCAAAAATGAAACGGTTGAATTTTTAGTTGAAAAAATTAGTTTTTAACAAAAGGAAAAATGAGTTTTCAAGAAAATAGTTTAATTTATAACTAAAGATGTAAATTTTCAACTGAGGTGATGAATCTCAATCCAAAAAATTAATTTTTAACAACCGAATTCAACTTCCAACCCAGTAGTTAAATTTTCAACCAAAAAAGATGAATTCTAAAAAAAAATGTATTATTTTTAATATTTTAACCAACTGATATTTTTATTTTAAATCAAAACGGGTTGAGTTTAACATGAAAACACGAGTTTTGTATAAAATAGTTAAATGCTCAGCCAAAACAGATTTATTTTTAATGAAATAGTTGTATTTTTTACCAGAGTGGTGAATTTAGAAGCAGAAAGAGATGAATTTTCAAACTAAAATGATGAATTTTATGAAAAAAAATGGAATTCTTTACAAAACTCTTGAATTATTAAATAGTAAATATTAATTTAAACCAAAAAATTAATTTTCAACTAAATAGTTAAATTTTTTTACGAAAATAGTTGAATTTTCAAACCACAAGAATGATTTTCTAACAAAATGGTCCAATTTTGAACTAAATAATTAAATTTTATACCGAATAATAAAATTTTTACCTGAAAAAGATGAATTCTACAGAAAAATTATGATAGTGGATTTTTTATACAAAAAGAGTTAACTTTTAATTAAAAATAGTTTGATTGAAAATTAATCTTCTTGTTTAAAAATTAATATTTTTGTTGAAAATTTAAGTATTCCAGTAAGATATACATAATTTTAGTTGAAAAATCATGTATTTTTTCGAAAAACGTGTTTTTTTAAGAAAATAAATCTGTTAGGTTGAAAATTCAACTATTCCAGTTAAACATTCATCATTTTGGTTAAAAATTCATCAGTTTGTTTTCGAAAATTAATTTTTTTAACTGAGAATTTAGCCATTCCCCTTTTTGGTTAAAAATTGATAGTTTTAGTTCTAAATTAAACTATTTGGTTGAAAATTTGTATTTTTTTGATTGAAAATTCAACTATAGTTCTTTTTAAAAATTTCGTTTTTGGCAGAAAATCAATCTTCTTGTTTGAAAATAAAAATTTGTTGTTGAAAATTTAACTATTCCAGTTAAATATACATCATTTTAGTTGAAAATTCATTTATTTTATTGAAAAATCGTTTTTTTTTTAATTCAACTCTTTTTCATTTAAAATTAAAATCATGTTTTAGTTGAAATATTAAATATTATATTTTTCGTTGTGAGTTAATCTTTTTTGGTTGAAAATTCAACTTTTTTGGTAAAAATTAATCTTTTTGTTGAAAATTTTAGTATTTCAATTAAATATGCAGCATTTTAGTAGAAAAATCATGTATTTGGTTAAAAAAATGTCTGTTTTCAGTAAATTAATCTTCTTGTTTAAAAATTAATCTTTCAGGTTGAAATTTAAACTATTCCAGTTAAATATTGATCATTTTAGTTAAGAATTCATGAGTTTGTTTTCGAAAATAAATTTTTATAACTGAGAATTTAGCTATTCCATTTTTGGTTAAAAGTTGATCGTTATAATTCTAAATTCAACTATTTGGTTGAAAATTTGTATTTTATTATTGAAAATTCAACTATTCATTTAAAAAAGTTTTCTGTTTTGATAGAAAATTAATCTTCCTGCTTAAAAATTCATCTTTTTTGTTGAAAATTTGAGTATTCCAGTTAAATATACATAATTTGAGTTGAAAAATCATGTATTTTCTCGAAAAAACGTGTCTTTTTTTAGAAAATTAATCTTTTAGGTTGAAAATTTAACTATTCCAATTAAACATTTATCATTTTAGTTAAAAAATCCTTAAGTTTTTTTTCGAAAATTAATTTTTTTAACTAAAAATGTAGCCATTCTATTTTTGTTCAAAAATTGATCGTTATAATTCTAAATTCAACTATTTGGTTGAAAATTTGTATTTTTTAAATTGAAAATTCAACTATTTCTTAAAAAATTTTTGTAAAAAATTGTCTTTTTTGGGAGAACATTAATCCTCTTGTTGAAAAATTAATCTCTTTTGTTGAAAATTTAAGTATTCCAGTTAAACATACATAATTTTAGTTGAAAAATCATGTATTTTGTTGAAAAAACGTATTTTTTTTAGAAAATTAATCTTCCTATTTCAAAATTAATCTTTTTGGTTGAAAATTCAAGTATTACAGTTAAATATTAATCATTTTGTAATACATTTTATAAAAGCTTTCTGAATTAAACATAATAATTGAATCCCTAGAAACTGAAAAAACATGGTTTAGAATCAACTGGCTATGATTTGAGTAGACACCCTGTTATTTCTGTGGTTGAAAAGTTAAACTGTATTATTGAAAATTCGTTGTTTTGTTCGTTGAACATTAATTATTAATAATAATTAATAAAATAATTAATCTTTTTTGTGTGAAAAATTAACAGGAAAGAAAAATTTATAACTGTCAGGGAAAGTCAAGGAAAGTTAGGGAATTTCGAAATTGAAGTGGGATAATGTCCTGATTTTCGGGCCAAATCATCTAGTCACCCTAGCTGATTATGGTAGGGGAGACCACCCTACAGTATTATTATTATTATTATATCATTAAGCCGTTTCCCTTTCGGGGTAGGCGTGAATTGCTCGGTGGATCCTGAATAAATAATCGAAAATGGCGTCATGCGCTTTTAATAATTGGATTCCTTTTTCCAAATCAGAAATATGAAATTTTTGCAAAATTGTTAGAAATCTCTTGAAATATTTAAAAATCGTTTGAAGTTTGTAGAGCTCTTTGTAATTGACCGATAATTAGGAATTAGGCTGAAAATTATTTTAAATTCATCTATTTTTAAAAGTTTTTTTTAGAAATAATAATGAAAATGATTAAATTTTTTTTCAGATATTCGACGATGCTTATCGTTCGCAACTCAGCTGCATTTTGGTCGACAATATCGAACGTTTGTTGGATTATGGTGCAATTGGTCCGAGGTATTCCAACATAACTTTGCAAGCTTTGTTAGTTTTGCTGAAGGCGAATCCTCCACGTGGTCGAAAGCTCTTAATTCTCTGCACAACGAGTCGCAGGTAATTTTTTCAATCCATAAAGTAAATAATAAGAAAAAATCGGGGAAAAGTCAGGGATTTTGAAAAAAAATCTTGCAAAAGTCAGAGAATTTCTATAAGAGGCACTTTAAACAACTGTCAAGGATAATACATTTGAAATTTAATCATTTTAATTTGTAATTGTTTTGTTCCGCTTATAAATGATGCTATTTTAAAAATGTTACAAGATTAAAATTCTTGCCTTTGAATATTAATGGTCAGGGAAAATGAAAAATTGGTCAGGGAAAAGTCAGGGAATTTTGGAAATAAAGTTTGCGGCCACCCTAATATAAAAGTCTTCTGATCATTTCTTATACTTGTTATATTTTTAGTTACCAATTTTATTATTTTATTGCAAATTTAACAATTTTGTTAAAGTCATCTTTCGGGGTTGAAAATTCAACTGTTTTGTTGAAAATTCCTTTTTTTGGGTTAAAAATTCGAATTTTTTGTTGACAATTCAACTATTTTTTTGACAATTCGTTTTTTCGGTTTAAAAATTCATCTCTCTTGGTAGAAATCTAATTTTTCTTTTTGCTAAAAATGCAACCGTTTGGTTGCAAATTAATTTTCTTTGGTTAAGGTTTCAACTAGTTTCTTTGAAAATTCGTCTTTTTTGGCTGAATTCTACTGTTTTTTTATTTAAAATTAAAATATTTTTGTTTGAAATATTTACTATTACATTAACAGTTGAAAATTTATCTTTCTTTGTTGAAAATTCATCTCTGGTTAAAAATTAATTTTTTTTTTGGGGTGAAAATTTATTTTTTTTAGCTGCAAATTTATCTATTCCAGATAAAGATTCATAATTTTCTAGATTGAATTTTCAACTACTTGGGTAAAAGTGGGACTACTTTGTTAAAAATTTATTTTTTTCGCTTGAAGGATCATCTCTGGTTGAAAATTTAACTATTTTGTTGAAAATTATTATTTTTTTTTTTTATTTTGAAATAAATTTTTTACCTGAAAGTGTAACTTTTCCGTTGTTAATTGAAAATTGATCTTTTTAGATCAAAATTCATATTTTCGGGTTCAAATTTAAGTGTTTTATTTATCTTTTCGCTTGAAAATTCAACAATTTAGATACATTTTTTTTTCTTGACTGAAAAATTTTTATTGAGAAATTCAACTTTTGGGTTGAAAGTTGAAATACTTTGTTAGAAATTAATTTTTTTGCTTAGGGATTCGTAATTTTCAGTTAAAAATTCGTCTTTTTGGTTGGAAAGTTCAACTTCTGGGTTTAAATTTGAACTACTTTGTCAACATTTTTTTTTTGTCAGGGATTCGTCATTTTTAGTAAAAAATTCATCTGCTTGGTTGAAAACTGAACTATTTGTTGAAAATTCAACTTTTTTGTCGAAAGTTCGTCTTTTTGGTTGAAAATTTGTCATTTTTGGTCAAAGGTTGAACTATTTCATCAAAAATTATATTTTTTTTTCGCAGATTCATTTTCCATTTCTGGTTGACAATTTATCTCTTTTAGCCATGGAATTATCTGGATTCGAGGAATTCTCTCAATTCAAGGAATTCTCCGAATTTAAGGAATTCTCTGAATTCAAGGTATCCTCTGAATTCAAGGAATCCTCTGAATTCGAAAAATTCTCCTAATTCAAGCTATTCTATTAATTCGAGGAATTCTCTGAATTCAAGGCATTCTCTGAATTCAAGGAATTCACCTAATTCAATTAATTCTCTGAATACAAGGAATTCTCTGAATTCACGAAACTCTCTGAATTCATGGAATTCTCTGAATTCAAGGAATTCTCTGAATTCAAGGATTGCTATGAACTTAAGAAATTCTCTCAATTTAACGCATTCTCTGAATTCAAGGAATTCTCGGAATTCAAGGCATTCTCTGAATTCAAGAGGTACTCTGAATTCAAGAGGTACTCTGAATTCATGGAGTTCTCTAAATTTAAGGATTTCGATGAATTCAAGGAATTCTCTGAATTCAAGGAAATCTCTGAATACAAGAAATTCTCTGAATTCGAGAAATTCTCTCAATTCAAGGAATTCTCTGAATTCAAGGAATTTTCTCAATTCAAGGGATTCTCTGAATTCAAGGAATCCTCACTATTCATGGAATTGTCTGAATTCAAAGAATTCTCCAAATTCAAGGAATTCTCTCAAATCAAGGAATTCCCTGAATACAAGAAATTCTCTAAATTCAAGAAATCCTCTGAATTCAAGGAATTCTCTGAATTCAAGACATTCTTTGAATTCAAGGAATTCTCTGAATTCAAGTTATCCTCACATTTAAGTTATTCTCTGAATACAAGAAATTCTCTGAATTCAAGGAATTCTCCGAATTCAAGAAATTCTCTGAATTCAAGGGATTCTCTGCATTCTAGTAATCCTCTGAATTCAAGGCATTCTTTGAACTTACGGAAGTCTCTGGATTCGAGGAATCCTCGGAATTCAAGGAATTCTCTTAATTCAAGGAATCCTCTTAGTTCAAGGAATTCTCTGAATTCAAGGAACTCCCTTGATTCAAGGAATTCTCTCAATTCAAAAAATTCTTTGAATTTAAGAAATTCTCTGAATTCAAGCCATTCTTTTAATTCAAGAGGTACCCTGAGTTCATGGAGTTCTCTAAATTTAAGGATTTCGATGAATTCAAGGAAACATCTTAATTTAAGGAATTCCCTAAATTCAAGGAATTCTCTGAATTCAATGTATTCTCTGCATTCAAGACATTCTCTGAATTCAAAACATTCTCTGAATTCAACGAATTCTCTGAATTCAAGTAATCCTTACTATTCAAGTTATTCTCTGAATTCAAGGAAATCTTTGAATGCAAGAAATTCTCTGAATCCAAGGAAGTCCCTAAATTCAAGGAATTGTCTAAATTCATGGAATTCTCTGGATTCGAGGAAATCTCTCAATTCAAGGATTTCTCTGAATTTAAGGAATTTTCTGAATTCAAGGAATCCTCTGAAATCAAGGAATTCTATTAATTCAAGGAATTCTCTGTATTCAAGGCATACTCTGTATTGAAAGAGTTCTCTGCATTCAAGGGATTCTCTGAATTCGGATAATCCTCTGAATTTAAGGATTTCTCTGAATTTAAGGAATTCCCTTGATTCAAGGAATTCTCTCAATTCAAAAAATTCTCTGAATTCAACAAATTCTCTGAATTCAAGGAATTATCCGAATTCAAGCCATTCTTTTAGTTCAAGAGGTAATATGAATTCATGGAGTTCTCTAAATTTGAGGATTTCGATGAATTCAAGGAATTCTCTAAATTCAATGAATTCTCTGAATTCAATGATTTCTCTGCATTCAAGACATTCTCTGAATTGAAAATATTTTCTGAATTCAAGGAATTCTCTGAATTCAAGTAATCCTTACTATTGAAGTTATTCTCTGAATTCAAGGAATTCTTTGAATTCAAGGAATTCTCTGAATGCAAGGAATTCAAAAAAATTGTTAAGCGTTAATTTTAAAAGCTTAAAATTCAAAAGGATTCCTCTTTGAGTGTTTTGATTTGAACTTCAGTTTTTATAACTTCAAATGAAAACATTTTGAGCTTCAAGAGTTCGAATATTTTAATTTCAATGACTTTTAAAAATTGTTGTTAACCGGGAAAATAGCGGGAAATGATCGGGAATTTTTTTCCTGGAATAAAACGGCCACCCACGACACACCGCTAAGCACACAACTTTTGCAACGCGCACACTCGCTGCGCACATAAACTGTAGAGGGCCGTGCTATAGCGTGCTCACCGCTATCCCATAGCGACGGAGCAAGAAAGAGTCGCACGCTGAATGCACTGACTACACTGACTTCTCTCTTGATTGCTCGCCTGACTGCTCGTGATTACTTACAATCTCTCGTTGACTCCTTCTGACTCGCTCACGATTTCGAAATATTTTAAGAGATTTCTACTGATTTCACTTGATTTTCACTAATTTCGAAATTAGCGAATCTTTTTCAAAAGATCCACTCAGATTCCGCTGATTTCAGATGATTTCACAAAGTGTTATGGTTGTTGCATTTGATTTCATACTGATTTCAAACGCTAAAACCCCTTGATTCGAGAGTGAATGGCCCCTCGGTTTGGTACGTTTTTATTTACAACATTTTATTCGGGAATTGCACAATTGTTAATTTTATAAATAATATTTTTCTTACATACATTTTTTAAAATCAAAATAGAATAATCCGTACAACATTGGGACTAAATAGGAATTGCGAAACGTTTACCTGAACAGAAAGTAGAAACATGTAAATCTCTAGATAACTAAATAATTTTAAACTGAAATATTTTCTTGAAATTTCAACTTCAGCAATCTTCCAAAGTTCGTTACAATTAACATTGGAAATATTTTCCTCGAGTTTAAAAATCATTTTTCAAAATGCTCATTTTTGAACTTGAGATGACTAATATACATCCTGAAATAGTTAAATATTTAGGCTTTGAACAATATGACCATGTATCAGTAAATGTTTAGTTAATTACAACTTTTAATGTTTTGCAATACGTAATCAGACATTTTTCACTTTAAACGTTTTCAATTTTTAAAGTGTACAATTGTTAATGAGTAAAGAAATTTGGGTACAAATAGCTGGATATTTTCGGTACGAATTTCAGGCCGAATTTTTAAAGCTTCATTTTCAATCTGTCACATTTACACCAAAAATTTTTTTATTCACTCTGTCAATACGAAATTCATTAATATGTTTAATTTTACAATGCTCATTATTCTTCTTTTGATTTTCTTTCTGTATCGCTCACAGGGTGTAGAATTTGAAACCTTTACGTCTCTCTTACTATTATTTATCAAATATATTTGACTAATTAATAGCTTTAAAAAAAAAAGATAATATATGAAGAAAAAGAACCAAACCAAAGGGATCTAACAGGAGTATCAGAAGTGCCCCGCCCTCTCGCCTGAAATATATACCTGCTTTTCTTTACGTCTCTAGGTTTATTCTTTAAATTCAAAGGATGGGACACTCTGGAAATTTACTTAAGCTAACAAAAGATACAGAGTTAAAATTTCAAGGACACTTTCCTGCACTAAGCTGTAAGTTCTTCGTTAGCATTTTAGATTTTAGATTTTAGAATTTAGATCTTTCAGACCAGACAGAGATATAACTGAATTTTAAGATTTTAAGAAAGGCACCAAAAATACTTTTCTGAGACTTTATGGATTTATGCGTTTCGTAAAATTATGTGTCGAATGATATATACTTTGAAGAGACTATTTTTTGACACCTCATATATATATAGTCGGCAATGAAGTGAACAGTTACCCACCGCGTCCATCGCCGTACACCTTGCAGAATTGAGTCTATCAAATCATGTGTATTGCCGAATTGGAGTCAAAGTTTGGTTAATATCACTCCGTGTACACGTTCCAGTTGCGTCGGGATTGGTTGCTTTAAGGAACCATGATCGTAGCTTCCGGAGCCTAAAACTTCTCTTTTAAGCAGTTTGGACATTTTTTTATTTTCGAAAATCTCATTGGCTAAAACGAAGTACTTTTTGGCAATCACCCTTATGCAGTTTAAACTCTGCTAAATTAAATGGGCAAAACAGAGAAGCTCTGTTAATCGAACAATAAATTGAAGGCTGCCCAATGTTGCTCAATTTTTAATTTAAATTCCTCTCAAATTATAATGTTTTCTGATATTTTTAATTTAAATTATTTTAGCTGCTTGCCGATGTGGATTCCTCATTAAATTAATTTGTCATTCTTAACACTATTGGATATACTTCAGTTTTTATCAGCATAATTATATAAATATAATTGTTCAGCCAATCAGAGCGCCGGAGTTGTATTACCTAGCTAACTTCAGTTTACCATGTTTACAATTTTACATTCATCCACTCTCCAATTAATTAATTTATTACTCATAAACTATTGGCTGTTTCACGTAATGAAATAACATATCATTTGAGTTCTTTGGGAGATTTATTTGTTTTAGAAAATTATATTTAAAAATGTACCAAGAGAGCATGATTCATTCCAGACACATTCGCCAACCTCTGCTTTGCTTTTCTTTTTATTTCACACGAACAGATACGGGTAGTATAGCTTGCTCTTCAAGATAGAATCCCAAAAACTTCCTGCGAAGACGAACTAGAACTGATATTATATCCTGTTGCCCATAGTAGAACAAATATAAAACTTAAAAATAAATAGAAAATAAAATACTATTTTTCATTTTATTATTTTAAGTTACGGTTCACATAGTTTAGTTTAAAATATTTATTTGTTCAGAGTTCTATTTCTTGATCGTATTTCCACTCCCTAAAGGCATACACGACTTTATGCTTTTTGCATTAAATCTAGGAATAATTTTTTCTATAGCTCTGCTTAATTGCTAATATTGTTATAAAAATTGTCTCGGAATGCAACGTATATGAAAAATTGGAAATCTTACACTGCTTAAATTAAATGAGTACTTATCTTATATTCCAAATAAACGAATTCTTTGTTGCAAGTTGCTAACCAAATGGTAAAGTAAGTAAAATTGTTTAAAAGCATGTAAAAAGTTTAGATATTAAAAAGCGGTAAGAAAAATGTAATTTCTGAGGAATATACATATTGCAGTATAAATGATTGATGATTTGCTAGGAGAAAAGTTATTTTAGAAGCCAAACAAAATTTCAAGTTTCAAGATGACAAACATTTTTATCGTCAGTTATAATAAAAGCCTTTACTTCAAGAAACTACTTCTTTCAAGGCGGAAAAAGATACTTTTATCCATGCTTATATAAGTACTTTAAGTACAAACGGTAATTATGAATGTTAAGTTTAACGGTAGATACTTCCGCAAAAATGTATTTTCACCAGTAGGAGCTACTCTAAATATTTTTTTTATGGTTGATCATAAACCAATCTATTTAGATTATTAAACATTTGGGACGCTCTAATCTTAAGTGCCAGTGTTTGGAAATATTAAGCTTCAATTTATTTTATTAAATGGAAATAGTGACTTTTGTATATTATTGTTGCTATTATATAGTATAATATTTCCAATTTTACAAATCCCAGAAATGAATTATGTTCATCAATCGACTGTTGCTGGTTGTCTGCTTTCAAATGGCCACCGTTCATTTTTTATCGAGTTTTCGAAGTGCTTTCGAAGTACAGTAGAGTCTCACCTATTCCCCAACTCCTTTATTCCCTTACGCCGTTTATTCCCCGTCAGCTGTAGACGGTTATTTCCATTTGCGCAGTTTCGGAAACTCCCACTACGGTCCCGGTATATTCTCCTCCGCACAGTGGCTGACCAATTAAAAAAAGAGGCCCGAAGAGCGGGAAGCCTTGAATTGATTTCATTTAAAAAATTCTGAAGAGTTTCTAAATGAAATATTTGATTGACATTAAGTTAAATGACGATGATTCGGAGGGTCAAAGCAGATTTTCCATTCTTATCCTAGTTACGTGCAAAAAAGTACCGAGGTGGGCACCCGGGTACTCGGGTGCGCGCACAAGGTTTAAAGATTTTCAAAATAAAGCTATTGCAGGTAGCTTTCATGAACAAGAACTTGGCTGAGTTAGAAATCCAGACATTTATCTTGTAGAAAAAATACTGCAAAAATGTGAAAATAAGCTGTGTGTAAAATGGCTATAGGTTTTGACGACCCTCACAATAGTTGGATAGATAAGTCTAGATTATGAGTATCTTTGATATGAATAATAAGTTTTTTCGGAATAAAGTTGATTATTTCCAAACATATATATCTTTTTACTTACACATGTACCTACCCTTAATCTAGTCAATGGAAAAAGGCGAATTTGATTTCAAATTATATATTTTTATCCAGCTTTTGTTACTGACGAAATACATAAAATTTTCAATGTATAAAGGTACTATTCATATATCTGAGTTCTGGTAATTTTTCAATAACTGCTTCACACTTATTCTGATTGTGGAAAGTAACCATTTCAAGAAACGGACTTTCAAATCGCATGTGATAAGTAAATACCAGTTTTTTCATTCCCTTATTCTTTACACTTGTATAATTTTTTTGTGTATAAGATTTGACACTTTTCTCACAAGGTGATTTCACATTACACCAAACACTTTCAGCTATGGTTTCAATTATTATATCTTTTGTACATTGGAACGGTATAACACTCTGCACCAGAAGATACCGATTGATACAAGGAGTGACTTCCTGGAGAACAACAAACGTTGTTTCTTGTAGTATGAACGGGTAATATTTTCTGGTTTCAGCTTCAGTTTCTTAAATTTGCTCCAAAGCCACTATGTAATCTCCATAAGATATAGTCATGTGTGCTTTGTGAATGATGAATTCAGATTGTATGTCGTTGAATGTAACATTTGAGTTCGAGGAGTATCAGACATGATGATGTTGATGATACTGAAGGCTTTTAGGCACTGAGTGATGAGTGAAGAACTGCACACTTTATATATTTTTCTCCACAAATTCAATGAAATTGCACTTTCCACCCAAATACACCATGCCAAGATGTTAATCTTCAGAAGCTTTCTTCGTGTGCATAAACAATATTTAAAAAAAAAACAAAGACCGGCTCCCATACTTATGATGTAGTTATAAAATGTTTGAACCATTTGTTTGTCAGCATCACTAAAGGCAATACTGCCAAGGGATTGGTCATTAAAAAAATATCAAAGAGATGACGTCAGATGAGTAACACATTATACTTCTGGAATGTATTTATTGAAGACCGAGCAACATTACACATAGATTTGTTGCCCCATTCGATGACAAATATATAACGTTAACAATTCGTTTGTCAGAAAATATCAAAAGGTGAACCGTTCAGGAATTTGTATTAAAATTCAAACTCGTTTCTTAGAAACATGATTCTTAAATTTGAAAAAACAACATTCCATTGCAATTATCACATCCTCTGAAATTTAAAAGCATATATTACGTCATCAATAATCTATCAATTTGAATACCACCCATGCCAATGTCGAACCTTCTAAATTTAACATGAACCACGTCTTTTTAGCATGGAACAGAACCATGTCGGTAATATGTCGGTAACACGAAGCTTGCGTTAGAACCAGGGATTGGGAGCGAAATGGCACGCGCTACTTTTCTCTTCTCTAGGCAAAGGGGAGAATACAGCAGGTCCGCACGTTCTATCCGCAGCCTAAGAGGTGAATAAGAGTACGTCATGCTACAAATTTCGCTCAGGGGACTGTAGACCCATTATTCGGGGGTCCCAGTTCGGAATGAGAACAGCGTCTGTGGCCTGCAGTGGTGTTCGCGACACTTTTTTTTCTTCAAAATAGTTTTAAAAGAAAGCTGAGATTTTTTCCTATAAGACCCCCAATTTTCAGAGTGACAAATCAATTTGTCTTTGAGTACTAGAACGATACGTAAACAAGATGCCATGATAGGGCAGGTGGCACGCGATCTCCCCTAGTGCGCTCACGCCAAGGATCTTTGTGCAACGCTTAAGTGCCAGTTTTTTAAGTTAAGTAATATTATATGGTAATATTATGTGTCTTTCTGATCGATTTTTTGGCTATAGTTTCAACAGTTCTTTTCTTTGCAGACCTCTTTTGCGGATTCTGTTTTTTGCCATCCGAGGAGATGTCGTGTTTCTCAGAGGACGAAAATATGTGACCGTCCGTGAAGAAAGGGACCTAATGCGGAAAAAATCGATTTTCATTTTCTTACGTCAATCGATAGTATCTGAGTTACTCTTTCATTTCCAATAATCAGAAATTTTTTAAGTTAATTAATTTTCTTGTTATTAAGCTACAAACATAGGCATGATAAGCATACGCGAAGACTGAACGAGAGGCCTACTAAAGTCAGCCCCACCACTTACCTCACAACTGTACGTGACGTGTCCGTGAGTTCCACGGGCTCGTAGCTAAAAGTGTGTGGCAAGTGGAGGGAGTGCTTTTCGTAGACGCATCCCTACTACTCAAATGCTGGCTTGCGGGCTCTGCTGCGATCGCCCGTCCTATAAAATTCAGCTTTGACACATTAGGTCCCTTTCTTCGCGGACGGCCACATATTTTGAGTTGAAGTTTTTCACCTTCAGTGGGAATGAAATTGTAGTACTGTAATTTACCTGGTATCGTAACAGCTTTGTCAAATCTGGCTTTCAGTAACTCAGTGGCTAAGGCATGATTTTCTTTGTTGCTGAAAAAAACTTTGGTTTCCTTACAGTTACTTACAGTTTTGGTCCTTTGAAATAAAGTGATGAGTTTTTAATTTCAACAGCCTTTCACAGAAAGCATCTAGGAATTCATCAGTATCCATTACATATGTCGGTCTGTAACCAAATTGAAAATCTTACTTCATTAATACAATGTTCATCAAAAGTTTTTGTGATGTTATCTTTCAAGTTTGCAGTACCTGGACAGTTTTTACACACTCCTAAATGACAGGAACTTGAAAAGTTAGGTCATACAATAGCATCCAGGCAGTCGTGCTAATTTGTGAATGCCACGTCAGTATCCTCGGTTAAATGATGAATATTTATTTCATTCATTATCAACTTGATTTTCTCATGATGCACGCAAACGCGCACATTATGAGTGCCACTGTTTCCGGCTAGCACACAATGACGAGGTCTGAGTTTTGTGAATTTCGAAATACTGATCTTCAGGCCTGTTCTGACGTAAATTGAGCATATAACTTGATGACATTACACAGTAATAACCTTTTTCGAACATGAGTTCCAACAACGAGTTCCATCATCATTCTTGATCGACACAAATTCTTTCAGCCCTGGCATCATTCGACTTATGTCATCGCATTCATAAAAGTTTTTCACTAGAGTTTCAGTTTCAGGAGTCAATGCTCTTCCTCTTTTTGGATTCGGAAGCGTGAGAATTCCATGCTCTGAAACTACTTTTTTTGATATTTCTTGCTTTTCGCACTGACGTCTTGAACACCTGCATCAGTTTTCTTCGTCCCAAGATTTTGGCGCAAGCCAGAGAACTTGAAATTTTTCTTGGAGATCTTTAGAGGCATTACCTTTTTCGATGATTTGACCAAGCACTATAACACCAGCTTTATTATATTTTTTTTCACACTGCAGTTTGGTGTCTAAAACATCTAAATCTTTTTCGCTGTCATATAACTGATCTTCATCATTGACAGATATCATTTCATGATCCTCAGTATCTACCTCATCTCTACCAGGAGGCTCTGCAATATCAACAGAGTTCAAGGATGATATTCATGAAAATAACGTTGAACTTGTTTACCAAAAAAAAATTGTGCAGTTTAATTTGATGCCGTCATCAAGAATGTAAGAAGAGGAATTTTAAGTTAAATATGTTATCTACTATAAGGAAGCAATAAATAAAATTTAGATAGCCAAAACAGGATGTCATACATAGCCCTCCGTATCAAATTTCATCTCTGCCTTCAAACCTGCACCTTTTTGCGCATCAAATAAATATATTATCTGTATGGAAGCAGTAAATCATCCTCGAAATAACTATTTGACGCAGTAGAAATGGCCAGGAAAAGCAAATTACAACCTTGAAAGTATTTAAGCGAAAAATTCTCGAGATAAGAAATAACCTTGAACCTGTTGTTACATGCCTTCGGCTGGCATAATTGCGCAATATTACTCTGTGACGTCAGCTGTAGAATGTTCTCGATGTAGGTAAGGTAGGTCCAATACCCCTCATGTATCAATGTCTGTAAGGTAGGAATGCATGATGACGTCATCAGGACCCATCGAGAATGTTCTGGAGGCTTAGCACGGACATGAACAACTTTTCTAGAAAAATTTAGCACGGACACGAACCACTACAGCTAAAATCTTCTCGATGTCGGCAAGGTAGGAATCTTGCGTCAGAACCAGCCAAACTCATCTACTAAAGAGTCTTTCAAAGCGTCTATTATCCCGTCTGTATCATATAGCATTTCACTTTTACTGTTTCTCGTGCTGACAAACTCTGTACTTTTACTTCCCTTCATATATTTATATATAAGTTTTTTGCTTCCTTCAAAGTCGTTTTGTATTTTCTTCGCTTCTTCTCTTCTTCTGTTCTGATTTTATCTTTACTTTCATTGACTAGTCGTTTAACTTTCCTCTTTTTTTGTGTCTGTAATCATTTTCTCCTCCTCATCGCTAAGACTTGTGATGTTCAATGTTCTCTTGTACGCTTCTTTTTTTTCTTGTCGGGTTGCCTGAATTTCATCATTCCACCATGCATCACCAGACGTTCTTCCTACAACCGCAGTACCACACACTTCATTCGCACTCCTAACAATTTCATCCCTAAACAAGGCTGAAACGCCTTCTATATTTTTATTATTTATTTGTGCCTCCCAAGTTGCCTGATCTATGCGTTCGTTTATCTTATTCTGAGAAGCTATTCGCACTTCCGGGTTCTGTAAGTTTTCACAACGTTATCTTATTAAAAAACAGAACACTAAAAAAATGATACCGTGAAATAAGAATTCTCTAGTTTTTACAGTGCATCGAACAACTTCGATGTTATTCTGCGGATGTTCCAATTTATTAAATATTCTTCAAATCAGTCGTCGCTTCCACGTTGTGGCTAACTTTTTTCAATACAATTAAGACTTACTTAACAGTTTTTAATAAACTAAACGTAAATGAACACTGGATACAATAAATTATAGCTTTGGATCGAATCGGTTTGAAAGAAGGCAGGTTTTAAACTTCTAGCAGAACCTCTCAGCGACGAAATATGTTGCTTTTTAGGGAAAATTAAGTAACACACATTTGTCTGATTTGAGAAAAAAAATCTTCCACGAAAATACGAGTATTTGAATTTTGATGTCTATTTAAAAAAACACCAATTTCTTCTTTAAAATTCTATATTTCTCGATCTAATTCAGATATTCCAATTATATTTCAATGCTGGTGTTTTACCGTCCTCTTTCGAAATCTACCAGAAAAAAAAGATCAAAATTAAGAAAGTGGCAACGATTTATTTGGAAATATAAAAAACCGGGTTTCACTCTTTTATTTTTTGGTGAATTTGGTCTTCTGTAAGGAAGAAATCCTACGAGTTTTATGTGGGCTTAACCCCTTCACTGTGAATGACGTGTACACACGTCATGGAATAGATAGGCCTAAACTGCGGATGACGTGTATACACGTCATGAAGGAAAGTTCCTGATGATTTGAACTTTAGGGCCTCGATAGAAAATAGGAAATCTAGACAGGGCCTGTTAAGAACCAAGCTTCAATTTCTACCCGGGATAGATCATTTAAAAGCTTGTTCTAAGGGTTTGATATTTAGTTTATTCAAAATACTTTAATTTGAAATATGTGATCATTTGAAAAATTACAATTTGTTATTGTAGAGTACCTTTGGATTTTCGAACAAAAGAAAGGAAAGAACATTGAAAAAAGAAAAAAAATTAAAAAATGCTTTTATTGCTTCCTGCTAAAAGCAATCAGATTTTTCAAAATCCGCTAGAGAGCTCATTCAATTTTGTTTCAAAATTCGTTTAGTAGTTCAGTATAGTTCAATGAGTGAGAGCCAATATAGCGTGTGAGGCAAACAATTGCAACTCCTGGCAGTTTGCAAGTTCATTATATTTAAAATTCGATATTGCTCATTCTATAAAGATTCAAATAATGTAAGCGATGTTAAAAAAAACAGCTATCCATGATTTCTTCAACGAATAAATTAATATTTTGTACTTGATAAAAATTTTCATCGAAATTCTGTGAAAATATTTCATAGTCTGTTATTGGACAATTTACGGCAGTGTTTTCAAAAGTTAATATTTTACGTTTTTACATTCTCATTCATGAAAGTATAATGTATTCGCCTGTATGCATGCATGTATGTATGTATGTATGTATGGTTACCTGGATTTTGCGGTGACGTTCATTTTTGAAGGATTTAATCAATGAAGTCAGCCTTTGACACACCTTTTTAGAGTAAAAAAATGAAGGTCAAGTTCGTTATATACAATATTCAATATTCAATTTTTACGAAAACAAATTTTTAAGAGTTTTAGTAATTATTGCCCAATTTTCTAGTACGTGAAAAAGGACTTGTAAATTATGCTAATAACATTTTTAATTTGGATGAAAATTGAAACAGTTTTATGCTTTTCAATATTTTCAAAAAAATAAATAAAGAAATTTTAATAAATAATTTGTGCTAGATATGGAATATATTCCGAAACAGTCTCAGTAAAAATTATCGTAATGATATTTTTAATTTCGACGACAATTATAAAAGTGATATGCTTTTCAACATTATGAAATTTTTCAAAAAATAGCAAGGAAAAACATTTTTCTGATACATAAAGAAATTGTATTCAAAATTTTTACTACATATCAAATATATTTCGAAACCATCTTACATCTTACTGCAAAGATTTTATTAGAACAAAATTTAAAAAATTAGATCATTTTCAAAATTATGCATTTTTTAGTAGATTTCAAGAAGATTTATAATTTAACTTAATAATATTTTTTATTTGGACGCACAGTAGATTAGCTACATCGAAATATGTTGAAAATGCAGTCAAATGATTTTTAATATCTTTTTTAAACTGACTACTAATTGTTGTAGAGTTGACTTAGAACTGAACTTTAAACGAACGGAATCGAAGCCTATAATAATTATATTGAAAAACAAACCTGCTTTTATATTCCGTTCCATTTTGTCTACATTGTTTTCTTTAAAAAAAAATCGTCTGTATGATTTATGTATTGAGCGCGAAGCGCGAGTATTGCAATAAGAATGTAATTGTCAAAGCCACAAGTTCTTTGCAAACCGGCTTCAAAAACAAATTGAAAAATAATTTAAATCTCAATTTATTACTGTAATCCATCAGAGGTTTTAATCACAGTTTTCGATTTAAGTTACAATATTTATGGTATTTGAAAAAATGCAGTCGAAATGCACGCATTAAGCATACAATAACGATCGCGAAGCACGTGAGCGTACCCGCGCGCTCTAGCATAGGTGCGCTCAAAATTGGCGCAACACGGACATTTCTTTTGAAAAAGGTGCAAAATATCATATATATATATATATATAAACTAAAGGTTAACAACCACCGCAGGGTCCCACTGGGAGTAACTGTCATCTAAAAAATTTACTAGAAAAGAGAATGGATAGGAATATGGGTGGTACAAATATTAAAATCCCATGGCTTAAAAATTATCCGGTATCAAAATTTTCAGGGTCAGGTGAAGAAAGGCCCATGATGTTTCTTAGCGACTTTGATAAATATATTAGAGCGATAGACGTTAGAAAGGACGATTTTAATTTTGTTGTACATTCATGCTTGGAAGGTATCGCTAGAGAATAGTGAAACCTTGCAGCTACTCTAGGTGAAAATGAATTTACATTCAGAGAAAAATCTATTTCAAAATTCTGGAATGATAACATTCGTTTTCAAATTAGTACTGATCTTCAATATGGTTTCTATCAAGGAGAATTATCAAAATCGGCATATGCCATTAAAATGATAAATAACGCTAAAGATTTAATACTACCACCGTCTGAGTGTGAAATCATCTCTAAATTGTCGAGACATTTTTCAGAAGAAATTCGAAAAACGTAAACCGTTTTGTTAAGTATTGAACTGTTGCCGTGTACGCCTGAGAGCCACCTACGATTATGGAGATATTTTTGAAAAAAATCATATATTCTAGTTGATACGGGGCGGCTGTGAAGAAAAATTTTTTCCCCCATTCTCCTATATTCCTTTTTTGACTTAATTTTCTTCAATTTTACTATTATGATTAATTGTTTTGGAGAAGTGGCAGATAGAAAACTGAAAGGTTCTGAATATCCGTCCTCATATTAACTGCATTTTTGTGGCTGGCTATGTGAGTCATTTCTAACATCATTCTTTTTATGTAACAATTAGACTTTTTTAAGATTTTAATTTTACTGAAATCAAATTTGTGGTCATTAGTCCAAGCATGCTTAGTCATGGCTGTCCATGAGCTGGGTTTCTTGCAAAAATAATTTTTATTTTATTTGATTTTAGTTTTTAAAGGGCGTTTTGTGGTACCAATATATGGAGAATCACAGTCGATACAGAGAATTGTATAAACTACGTCACAGTTTTCCTTTAATGGTATCTTATCTCTTGTGGATTTGAATAACGAAGCAATATCATTATTATTTTTAAACGCTGGAATTATATTAAAGGGTCTGAGGATACCGATTAACTTTTCCGAGAGGCCTTGCACATAAGGAAGGGACAAATATCTTTCATGTAGTACGGTTACTTGGTTAGTGGGCGTTATATTGGTATTCGCTGGTTGTGTCTGTGAGTTCACCGATGGTCCCGATTGCCCTGCACTTACTAAAAAACATCTACTGCGGCGATCGTCTCAGTTTTCTTTCTATCTTATAGGACCAGGAATCTTTTCCTAACAGTTCTATTGATCAATTCTGCGGGGTAATTATTTTTTATCAAAGTATCTTTAATTTTTTTGATATTGGCAGAATAAAAGTCCTTATCTTGGTGACTGTGAGAAACTTAAAAACCTCAGTCTCGAATAGAGTTTGCACAAATGAACAACTTTGTGAGTGACAGTGAAGAAGAGACAAAATTGAATGAAATGTAACTTGCCATTTTATACAAGGTTAGTCTGCGCTTAATAGTCAGCGATGTAGTGGATTTTCTGTGGTCTGAAATGAGTTTTCAAGTAATCGACTATTATCTTCTGATACTCGTGAACAGCCACCGTGTCATGAGCTAAGTCATCAGATATGATTGCAATACTTAAATGCTTGAGCTCTTCATCTTTTTTATAATAAATCACCACAATGAATATTGCAGCTTGGTCCTTATTCTAGTGGAACGATTGAGCTGCATTCTGAATTATAAAAGCGTAATTCTCAGCGAAATCGAAACAAATAAAAAAATCCCTAGGCTCCTTTGAAATAAAGTGATGTGTTTTTAATTTCAACAGCCTTTCACAGAAATCATCCAGGAATTCATCAGTATCCATTACATCTGTCGGTCTGTAACCAAATTTAAAATCTCACTTCATTAATACAATGTTCATTCGGTAAAATCTGCTGAACCGCAGGTCAGCACCACTTTAGAATTGGCACTGGTAACCAGAAATGATAGTCATATTCACTTGCCTATAATTGTAACATTTACTGAACTGCCGTGTTGTCTATACACGTACTTGGAAGATCAGTAGATATAACTTGCTTTTCAGTAAAGTATAAGGTTCTTTTTTCTGCGTGTAACTGGGAGTTTGGTGCGTTGTATTTTGGGTGTACCTTAATTCATTTCCATCATACCATACTCACATTGTATGTACAACTGGAGCAGTTATACTTTTGCCAACTGTTATTGTACTACTACCGAAAAACACAGCAGTTTTTACTGCGTGTAATATGTGTAATCGTATTGTAAAGTAGTTCGAGCACGAATCTCATGCATTTAATCGAGAGTTAGAATTACTCTTGGGGGGTAATGAAGTTAATATCACTGGAAGGCCCCGACCGGTGCGATGGCTGTTGCATTTGTATGTTTCCAAGCCTTGGAAACCTTAACTCAATTGAAAAATGGGTAATTTTTTGAGATTTCTGGATAAACACTTAAGCAAGAAAATAATGAACTTATCTTCTCGTTTAATTGTAAAACCTAAAAGGGGATAATATATTTTTCTATTATATAAATAAGTGTCATGAACATAATATACATATAAGTTACCTTGCATCTCCTCGCCTTGCACTTAAATCAGTTGAGATAAGCTTTTAAACATTTATGTTACAAGTTTTCATGAAAGCTAATTTTAACATGAGTTTTATATGACTAGGTGATAGGGGAAACTCGCTTAGCCCCGGCTACTCATGATCATATATTTTCGACTTGAAGACAAAAATTTATGTCTTGAGACCAAGGCCTCCGAGGCTCATCACTAATCCGCTTTAAACTTTATAGAATTTTTATATTATTTATCTACATGGCATTTGTTGTTTATGTTTTAATAAGTTTATTTATCTGCAATAGTTATGTTCTTTGGATGGCGAATCTAAAAATGTTGTCCATTTTTTCCTATCTCCATCAGTTCACTAGATACTTCTAGAAAATGACAGTTTCAATCTTTTTATGTAAAATTTTATATGCCTGCAGTTGTTGAGACAGACAGATTCCGAATTTCTTATTTAAAAATTATAGTTATTACAAAATTACAAGTTTTAGCGGTTGTAAAATTGTAATCCTCAGCAGATGTCAAATGTTTGGTCCTAACCCAGCTACCTGATTCCTGAAAATGGCAGGCCCAGACGGTGGGGTCCATAGTTTATAGAGGTCTGAGTATAATGAGCAATACAATTTACAAAAGAAAATTTTTGTAATTTTGAGCCTGACCAATGTTAGAGCCACAAATTGGTAATGTAATTTTTGTAACAGCAATTCGGTATATTTATCAAGACTTAGATTTTTTGTCTTAAGACAAGTCTACCTGGTCTTGTCTTGGCACAGCTACAGTCATGAAAGCGAGAGAAGTCCGTATGTCTACAATGTCTAGCTGGTGAGACGGAACCAGACATCATGTTCTTGAAGACATATTGAAGACATTCAAGACAGAATCAAGACCAAATATTTCTACCCGGGAATTGCTATTGTGATTTAGGGAGAGACCCTGGCTCTTGTTTAATTTGGAAAACCTTTATGTTAGCAACATGTCATGTCTGAGCCAGTATCACTCAAGCATATATGATTATATGAGGGGCTGGTAGCAAAAGCGGACTCAGAAAAGAGTCGGAGCAAAAGCGGGTTGATTATTTCTCAGCGCAAGAACGAATTATCCCGCGCGCTACGGGCAAAAACGAGTTAAAGATTGAACTCGTTTTTGCCCGTGGCGCGTGGCCTAACCCATTTTTGCTCGCACTCATATTTCGATGCGGTTCAACTCCAACCGAACTCTTGATTCGTTTTTGGCTACGCTGATATTTTCGTTCCGTTCGCGCCTGGACGATCGCTGCCGCATCTCCTGCACTCTGTCGTGGGGTTATACCCCATTTTGTGCATGTGATAGTTCAAGTGGTTGTGCCCAGTGAGCATCTGAACCACTGTCCTTGTGTCTTTCTTGGGTAAACCTAGGATTTCCCTGGCTCTGTCCATTCTGTACGTATAGCCTACGATGGATTTCGCCTGACATACCGACGCTATTCCCAGTACATGTTCTGGACCTATGTATTCACTTGCTGCGCCGCGTTTTACCAACTGGTCCGCTTTTTCGTTGCCCTTGATCCCTGTGTGACCAGGGACCCATATGAGGGCCACATTTTTTCTCTCTGCAAGTTGGTTTAATGCCTTTTTGCATTCCCAAACCAATTCCGAAGTTATTTTTGGTTTCTCTATTGCAGTTAGCGTCGCTTGGCTGTCTGAACAGATCGCAATCTGTCTGCCAGCAGCGTTTTCTTCTATTAGTGTTTCAGCACAGCGAAGGACGGCCAGGAACTCCGCCTGAAAGACAGTAGCATGGCGACCAAGTGGGATCCCTACCCCTTTCCCTCTCTTACTGTCATAAATTCCTGCTCCTGACCCTCCCTCTCCCCTGGAGCCATCTTTATACCAGATTTCCTCTTGGAGGAGCGGGTTACCATTTGCTTTCCACAGATCCCTGCTTAGGATGCAAACGCGGAAAGCTTTGGCAAAGTTGTAGCGTTTTGTCATTTTATCTTGCCTCATCTATAGAATCGGCAATGCACTGATATCACTCGGGAGCCTAGTGTGCCTAGTCCCCTGAGTCCATCTATTTGCTCTTGCCAGGCTGCCCATCGCGTGTGCCGCTCTAGCGGTTATCGCAATATGTAGAGGTTCTTCACAGAGCATGAATCCTATCTCCGCTGTGGGCATAGTCCTCATTGCTCCAGTCAAACCCCTAAATGCTAGCGTTTGTAATCTTCGCAGCCTATCCTGCATTGGTTTAAGTTCCGCCCGTGGTCAACAAACCTACGGCCGCATATAGGAGCCTGGATTTTAGGACAGCAGAGTAGAGCCATGCAAGCATTTTAGGCCCTAGACTCCACGTCAACCCAAAGGCTCTCCTACACATCCAAAAAGTCATGACAAACTTCCTGCATTGGGTCTCCAGGTGCTTTGATCAGTTCAGCCTGCTATCTAGGATTACTCCCAGATATCTAACTGAATCTGAAAACGACAGCTCCCCACTGCAAAATACAGGATATATTATTTATTATATAATATATATTATATATAGATATATTATAATTTTTTGTGAAAATGACCAGATTCGTCTTTTCCGGATTTACCGAGAGCCCTGAGCTATCCCACCAGAGCTCTACGGTGCGCAGCGCCGACCTCATAAAACCCATCAGCGTTTCCAGATGAGCCCCCTGACTAGGATGAAACTAGCCACAGAAGGGGCGACAGGACACCCCCATGTAGGCATCCCCGTGGAGCCATTCCCCTTACTATGCCCTCACCCCATCTGGTTTCGAGTCTTCTCCGGCGTAGCATGCTTCCTATCCAGCATACAAGCTGGTCCGTCACGCCGCATCGCAGAGCCTTTCGACGTATGACTTCTGGAGGAGTATTGCTGAAAGCACCCTCTATATCCAAGAAAGTGCCCACAGCATACCCCTTTTGTTCCAACTGCTGCTCCAATTTCGCCACAACAGCATGAAGCGCAGTTCCTACCGAGCAGCCTGCCTGAAAAGCATGCTGACCTCTATGCAGCGGGGAGGCCAAGAGCACCTAATCCCTAATGTATCTCTCGACCAGCCTCTCCAACGCAACGTCTTCGATATGAAAGACGTTAGGCTGATTGGTCGAAAATCTTTTGCAGCAGTGTAACCCTCCCTTCCAGGTTTGCACGTGTTTAAGGGCTATACTTGCCCTAAATAATTTCGTCAGAGGAGGGACGACCAAATCCATGCCTTTTTGTAAAAATATTATTATTAACAAAGTTTGAGAACGCTCTTATCAGGGTTTTGACACTGAATGTCGATTTTAACATTCGCGACGTTATTTACAGGGTGGTCGCTGGAGAGGGAAACCCTGTCATTTTTTGAGACCGGAAAATCCGAGAAATGACATCAATTTATTTTTTAACCTGCAATTTAACCAATTTTTAGAATAAAAATCAATCTAATCACAGGAAATATCTCAAATTTTATATCGTTTGATTATATAATGCAATTCAAAATAATCTTTCTATCTTTTCTCTTTTTTTTTCAAAAATTATTCACGAATTTAAAATAAGTTGTTAAACTCGTGTGTAAGATTTATATTTAATGTAAAGCGTGATGAGCATATAACACCATACCGTAAAAGGCTTGGGTGGTTGAATGTTGCTAGTAGAGGAAAATATTTCATAAGCGTTATTACTTATGATATATTAAAATCGCGTCGTCCAGAGTACTTGTATGACCAATTTGTAGAAAGGGTGGCTGTCACTTATAGGGAAGTCAGAAACCCTGAATGACTCAAGAGTTCCACAGAGTAAATCGGTTTCATATCAAAGGTCCTTTATTGTAACGGCGAAAACGCTCTGGAATGGTTCGCCAGCTACTGTGGTGGGAACTGAGACGTTTCTCTCTTTAAAAATAAGGTTTTTGCGTATCTGTTAGAGATGGAGGAGTAAGCATTTTTATGAATTTGTAGAGTGTAAGTGAGATATAGTTATGCTATTGCGTTTTATTGGGATATGTGAAATGACATACCATCATAAGTGCAATTATTATTTCCTATCTCGTAGTTTGATGAATATTGTTGTGTAGTACCTTAATCCGTAGTCTGTAAGTTTGTAATTATGCAGAGTTATGCAAGTTTTGTACACTAATGTATACAGTATGTGTCTTTGTGGTAATTCCTAGGACAAAATAAATCTCTCTCTCGTTCCCTCTCTCTCTCTCTCTCTTTCTCTCTTCCTCTCTCTAACAAGTACCTTTTCCCTAAATTTGAGTTTCTTTTTAATAATTATTATAATAATTTTGAAGCTATATTTTGCAACCTTAACGTTTTGATTAAAACAATTGCTATAATTTTCAATTGGTGGTTGCCGAGTGTGTAAAGGAAATAAACAATACACTTTGGATTTCTTCAAAATGAAACAAATACAGGGAGTCATCCTTTTAAAAATCATTCTCTTACTAAAGATTTTGATTATATTAGACTTTAATTAATATCAATCGAAATATTTTCTTTTCAGGTATATTAATTTTTCACACCTTTTGTTCTTTCTATAAATAATCCCTGATGAGGTCTGAATGGGCCTGCAAACATGTTGGTTTCCTAGTAGTATAAAAAAGATGGAAAAAGTAAGAGGTTCTATTAGTTTGACGTTTTCCTTTTTTCTCCTTTTTTTGTGAATTGTTATATTTTTGTCTCTGATGAGCCGCAAAGTGAGGTAGTTTGGAAGTCTGGGTCTTTAATTGTGAATCTTGTTCATACTCATTTTGCATAAAATTATTCATGAAAAAATGTATTTCTTTCTGATCTTGAATAAAAAAATTTGAAACGTTTGCTTGCTCATTTTCTTTTGTCAGTATTGATCAAATGATATCAAAAATCTTTTGATCTCTCGATCCCCTGCAAAAATCGCCCCGGTTGGCCCTACTACAACAACGTTTCTGGTCGGATCCCGGCCGGGCTACCCCTGGTTGGATTTCATGGTCGGGAGCCGGCCGGTTATCGGTCGGTTACCGGCTGGGCCAAACCTGGTTTGATTTCATGGTCGAGAACCGATCGGGCACTGGTCGGGATACTTTTCTTGTATAATTTACACATTTTTTATGAGCCGTGATATTATCAAAGACGTACTTACGGATGCTAGATGAATTATTATTTGAAAAGTATAATTTAAAGATTTATTAGATCAGTATCAAATCACCCGCGCTTTCCGGCTGAAAAAGTAGCGACGGGCGGCGCATCGATACAAGAACGGGGCAGCCAATGAACTTCGCTGATAAAAATAAACTGCCCACTCGCGGTAAGGGTAGGGCCCCCTCCAGCTAGGGAATAAAAGAATCGTTTCTAATCGATTTGTTTCAAGGTCAGGGGAATAGGAGAGTTTTCACTGTACCTTGAAATGAAAAGTCTGAACCTAGAAGAATTGAGCTTCAAAACATTCAAAAATTTCTTATACCTGAACGATGGATTTATAAACGATTTTACAATTTAAAATTATTACGACTTATTTGTTTCAAGTTCAGATCTTGACAGAATAAAAGAAGAAATCAGCACAGTTTTGCCAAGAATCGATTATATTTGATGGAATATAAACCGAAGAAAAAGTGATTATTTACATTTTTTGCGCAATATTTCTGAAAGAATGGTGAAAAAAAATATTTTAACCCAGTATAATATATTAGTAGCAGAAATGTTATATATTTTACCCAGCTTTCAGAAGAAATGTAATTTGTTTTATTCTCAAAATAAATAAAATAATTGTTAAAAGTTCCACCATATGTACCTTGATTAAAAATAGTGTGACCATTACTAAAATAAATGCTAACATGAATAAAAAGTAAAATAAAAAAAAGTGGGAATTGAACATTTGTCCGAACATTGAACATTCAAATTTTATAAACGATTTTCAATTTTAAAATCATTTCAAATTAGTAGATTTCGAATTAAACGCTTTTATTTTATTAAAAATCCTATGTTCAAATATTGTTTCTGTTTAAAATATTCAATTTCTAACCCATTGCAAATGGAATTTTTCAAAAATATTTATCAATTTTTGACTTTTTATATCGAATCAGCAATTATTAATCAAATATTCAATTTGAAGCTGAATTGTTTCAAATAAAAAGCCTTGAATCGTTGAAATTTCAGAGTGGTAAAGGAACCCGCACTAAATGTATTGGAAAGTGGCTTTCGGTGAATTTGGCTGAAGCTTGGTAAATATGTAGGTTATAAGGGCTTAATGAAATATCCAGAAAAATATATGAAGAGAAATGAACAGTTTTTACGCTATACGGCGCTAAACGCTTATAATCGGTGAAAACAATGAAGCACTATATAAGCTGGAAGGGGAGAGACGATGACAGAGCGAGGTCAGTAGTAAATGCGAGTTTGATAATGATATATATGTATCTTGCGCGTATTCCGAAACTACCGAACGCTAAGCGCTCAAAATTTTAATTTAATAAAATGTCACTGCTCGCACATCAAAAACGGTGCCCCAGTGGGATCATTATCAAATGAGGTTATTATTACAATGATATGTATCACGCGCTGATCTAAACGACCGAACGCTGAGCGCTCGAGATGTGGTCAAAAATACAAAATATCCTTTTGTTTGTGCAGATAAGGTGTCAGCGTCAGGTTGAAACAAAGCGCGGTTATTTTACATATACATATCGCGCTGCTTCTTGAATCAGTTAAACGCTAAGCGTTTAAAATATTAAATCGCTTGAAATACTGACTGTTATGAGGGTAGAAATACTGTGATAGTCCCAAGTAATAATAGGCCAACAGTATATATAGCTATAGCGCACTGCTCCAATCACAGAGGCCGTGAAATGTCACATTGAATAAGTCTTCCCGCGACAAGTTTTCGCAGTACATCCATTCCACAAGGACATGTCTTCCCCGGGCATCACTTCCCAATGGAAATGCCCTCCCAGGAAATCTCGTCGATGGTGAAAAAGTTATATATAGTTTCTGTATAGTGGACAAGACACTGAGTTGTTTTAAAACAAATGAAAAATATCATTGTCTTGTCCACTATATATTTAAAAAATAATGTTAAACAACCACCGCAGGGTCCCACTGGGAGCAACTGCCATCTAAAAATGACACCGGCTCCCAGAATTCTTGGACGTCGCTCGTCCCACCTCTGCTCACCGAACACATAGGGTGATACCACTCCTTACTATTCCTTCGTGCTTGCGCCTTTATTATATACAAAAATAAAAGGCCTATTGAAAAAGTAAAAATATCCCTAGATTCATCTCGCAAATATTTCCAGGTGTTTTTTCATGTTGTCAAAAGTAATTTTTTTTAATCAATTATATTGTTTAAAATTTTCTAACGTAGTTGATGTAGATGATTCCTTATGGAAGAAAAACTATTAATTTTGATGAAAAAATTAAAAACCTACAAGAAATAATTATCTTTACAATATTTTTTGTGATAGAATTTTATCATACTGTCCCTTTTTAACAATTTAAAATAAGTTTGAATTTCAATCAATAATAGCTTATTTGTTGTTGGAAAATATGCCTTTCAACTTTATTGTTACAAAATTTTAAAATGAGTAAACAATCTTCATATCTTCTTCGACAAGATAAGACATTAATTACTAAAATTCAGCTATTTTCCAACATTTTATAAGAAGGCATAGCAAAAAAAAAAAAAAAAAAACTGCGAAAATCACTGATAAAATATGTACTGAAAATGCGTTCCTCAGTAATATTATTTTGATTCTTCAGATGATAGAAAAACTATTTTTTCAGAAACGTGATTTCTGGAACAACTACATTTAGTCTTCCTGGTAATTAGCATGTATTCATTTGATTTAACGCAGTTTATTATTAGTAGATACCCTGGGCCATAGGGCGGCCTGTGATTGGTCGAGAGGCGAGGCCTAAAAGGAGGGGAGGGGGTAGGATAGGGGGTGTAGACTCTCAAGATTAGCCGAGGGGCGTGTCCTAAAAACAAAATGGCGGCGATTAGGGGGCGTTGCCCAAACACACAATGGCGGTTGTTAAGTGGCTTGGCCTAAAAACAAAATTACGGTTATCCTGATTGATCGAATGAATGATTCCGAGTCGGAAAAGGAGGAGGGACCACATATGATTCCATCGAATGGATGATTCCCAGCTGGAAAAAAAGGGAGAAGCCCCACCCCCTCCCATCAAATGAGTATATCGGAGCTTGAAAAGGAGAGGGCGCCCCACCCCCTCCCTGTTAGTCTAAGAGCAGAGGCTGTAAACTATGGGGTTGGAAAAGGCGAGAACTAATTATAAGGCAAATTAATTATCCTAATCTTATTTTCTATTAAGGTTGAAAAATGATCGTTACAATAACAACAAAGCTACAATTACATAAAAGGCATGTATAATATCCAATTTACTAATTAAAACTTAAAATTATCCTAAACTATTCCAAGTGATAGGTAGTAAATATACACATCGTTTTTAATTATAATTCCATATATGTTTTTATTAACTTTTCAACAAAATACATTAAATTATGTACGTGTAGAAAAAATAAGTTTAACCTCGCAAACAATGTATGAAATTAAGATGGTTGTCAGTTCCATAAAAACGATTTCAAAATACAATTCGGCGATTGCTTTTCAAGTTCTGTCTGAACCTGACTTTTGAAGTATGCAGATTTAAACTTAATTATCTGAGGGATTAATTCCTCATTCGGTGCGTTTATATTTTCCGAAACTAAATAATTTACAATCGTTTCAATTAGAAAATCTTTACAGGCTTCTACGTTTTTCAATAATCGTTGAATCCTCATGAACTTTTCATCGACACACACAATAACATTTTTCAGTCCTTTTAAACGAGACTTCTGAAGAATTATTTCGGGACTATACACCTTTCTCTCCTTCGTGTCAACGTCGCTCTGCTGCGTGTCATTGTTAGACTCGTCGTTGCGTTCCTTGATATCCCTTACAAGTATCGCCTTGTTTCCGTGAGCGGTCGTAAACACGAGCGTGTATTTGCCCAATTCAATGGTTTGCAGGTATAAAGGTGAATTCCCGAAACAGAAGTATGATTCTATTATAACTATCCAACCGAGCAATTCACGCCTACCCCGAAAGGGAAACGGCTTAATGATATAATAATATAATAATAATAATAATAAAAGTATGGCCTATACTTTATTATACATTTTCATGTTTTGAACGGAATTTACAAAAATGTGTTTTTCCTCCATTTTATTCTTACGGGAAGCTTCAGGAAGTGGACGGCACCTGTTATTATTAAAATTAAAATAAAAAAACACGTATCGGCATTTTTGGGGAACTAACAAAATAGGGTATTAGGAATAGATCGTAAACTTGCATATGCAAATAAAAAAATATATCATTCAGCAAAGAAATTCGAAACTTTTGTTTTTTTGGGCCACTCTTAGTGAGGACGGCATTTTTTTGACATTCTCTAAAATTCTCGTAATCTTTATAAAAAGTATAAAATTTTTTCTTCCAAATACCTCAAAACATAACCAAATTTTGCTATCGTTTTAAGGATATATCGCAAGAAACTGATAATATTAGTGTTTTTAAAGTTATTAATTATTCTTCCACGATATTCGAGATTTTTCAATGTTCTTGCGCTCATTCAAGATAAATTTTCATAGCATTTTTTTAGCGTGCAACGAAAATTCTAAACAATTTTCACACTGGACGACACTGTAACATACTAGAGTTCAGAATAACCAAATTTTTAATAGAACGTGTTTTGAAACTGACAAATTAACCACTTTCCACGTTCAAATGTTAAAACTGTTTCTGTTGATAGATATTTATTATTTTAATTGACGAATTTTATATTTATTCAACATGTCTTTCCCTAAATGATGTATTTCGCTGTCCCGAAACTCGGGATGGGTAGTCAAATATTTTTCATAAGTTTGGCTAGTCGCACAGTTTGCCATAAAGCACTTTGTTTGGAAAAAAATCGCTCAATAGTTCAATTTTCATCTGATTTTGATGTATTTTTTTCAAACTGATCGTGGGCGAGCCGTAAGATTTCCAGGCAAACCACGTAACTGCTCATTTCTAAATAAAATAACTATAACTATAAATATACGTGAATAATTTACCATGTATTGGAGTAAGGAAAACAATTGTTCATGAAGTTATAAACAAATTAATAGCCATGTGTCATTTTTTCGTGATTCGCAATGATCATTTGTTGAAATTTATAGTTTTTTTTAGAAAAAACCTTTGTAAACAAATACACAGTTTGCCAATGACTGAACAAATAGGCTTTAATTTTTTTGCAGCATAAACTTGAAACGTGTGGTTGATTCAGAACCAATATATTCAGTTTTAATCTTCCAAATAGGAAAAGTAATAATCCCTAAAATTGCACATTTCTAAAATAGATTTCTTTGGACATATTCACGGAGAAACTATTGATTCTTAAATTTGGCATAATAATATTTATTTTTACATGAGTTCGATGGCAATCTCGGATATAATCGAGAAAGTAGTAATAATTGCCACAGCGAAACTAAGAAATACTTTTCCCATATCAATTATAAATATACTCCAAACTTAATAATTGCCATTAACAGTTGGAAAGACTAATATTTTAGATAGCTACTTGAAGTTAGGGAAAAGGGATAATCACAAATTAAATAATAGAACCGTACTTGCAATAACTAGCACTTTGAATAACATAAGTTGCAAAATAGGTTCAAAAAAATAACATTCTCAATGGGAAGGTCCAATGAGAATAAAAACACTTGAATATAGTGCTTTGCATTTTATGTCAAGAAGTTCCAAGCGAATAGGTACAGAGCGTGTCATGCACACGCTGAGTACCTAGAACACATACTATCGGGGTGTCCCACCCACGCAGAAAAGAAGTATATCTACAGACACAATGCAACCCTAAGAGTGCTTTATTACCATATTTGTCGCTCTTACGGTATTGGCCGCGACCCTGCCCTGCCGAACGCTCCAAGGGAGATAGAGTCAATTGTCCGAAACATATATATATATATATATATATATGGTTCAAAGTTTGTCATAAGAACAACCGCAGGATTTCGCCAGGAGCAGGTGCTAATCTGAAAAATTGCACCCGCTGCCAGCAGAATCGCGGTAAAATTTCGGCTGTAACCACCACAGTCTCTTGCAACATGAGGACACAAAGCGACCCAAGAACGACGGTCTTCTGCATTTTCCCCCCAAGTGTCTTAGCAATTTTGTTGATACATAGGGCGGCCTCTCAGGCTAATAACCAGAGAAACATTGGCACCTCCAAGAGCGCCGATGATCAAGACGATCAGCTTAACAAAACATTCCGGGTAGAACCGTCGTAGAATCCTTCTGGGCTGTGATGTTTTTGTCCGCTGGTGCCGAAGATTTGATAACGAACATGGTCCGTTTCTCGAAGTCGTCAAGAACTAGGTCAGGACCCGAGTGCGCAACAGAAACAGTTGTCGAGGATATGAAGTTTCAGAATATGCGGCACTTATCATTTTCGACAATTGTTTCTATTTTCCTAGGAGCGCTTAGCGGAGCAGTATTTGGGCTAATGCTCTAAGAGTGACAGAGATGGTAATCAAACACTCTTAGAGCCGCATTTTTCCTTTGGATGTAGGTCGTTCGGAATGAGTTGGACAACTTCTTAGTATGTGTCCCAGATACTCGGGGTGTTCCTGACAGCCTCTGTAGCTATCGTCGGGAATATCTTGGCTCAAAACGTGGCGGCGGTAGGTTAGAGTGGAAATGACACCGTCTTGACATGCCAAAATGAAACCCTTCGAGCCCTACTTCAATTCGGGTGAGTTAAGTAGAGCAAACGTTAGATCATACGACGTCGACTGATCCTCTACATTTCTGTGGAAGATGCCGTGCATCTTCTTGTCGAGGAGCAGTTCGCGGAAGTTTTTCTCCGGTGCTTTCTCAATCCGGGCCTTCAGAAGTCAGTATTCGAGATGAATAAGATTTGATGCATTTTGGTCACCCCTGATATTGAAGTCAAGGCCGACTGTTTCAGCAGCCTCCTCCGCTGCTTTGTACAGAAACACACCTTTGCCCACTTTTTGGCGTTTCCGGACCATTTTAAGAATAGGGTCTCGTCCAAGGTGTCGTATAGCGTTTCTGTCGACGAGCTCAGGGCCTTCTGGGATCCCATTGAGTTTTCCTTTCTTCAAATAAACCTTGGCGCATTTTTCTAGCCCGAAGTCCATTCCAATCTCTTAAGTGTACTCTTTGACAATGTCTAGAGCTAGATGCCGTTTCTCTTGATTTTTAGCATATATCTTAAGATTATCCATGTAAAATACATAAGTGACCTGATGCTTTCGATTTCCAGGTTTGCCGCAGAGGTACCCTTCGGAATAGCGAAGTGCGACAGATAGAAGCAATAATGTGAGACAAGAGAGGAGAGGGCTCATGGTGTCGCCCTGAAACACACCTCTCTGAAAGGTGACACTTTTAGTGATCACACGGTGTTTTCCAGATGAGATAGTAAATCTGGTTTTCCAAAGCGACAATAATCTCTCTGTGCACTTCACAATGTCTCGATGCACTTCCATAGCTTTCCAACAGACAGATGATAAGTCTGTCGGAGGTTGAATTGAAAGCTTTCCGGTAATCAATCCAGGCCATCGATAGGTAGCGCTGATAGAATACTGCGTCTTTACATACATATCGATGAGCAGGTTCTTCCGACATCCTGCTACGCCTTTCTTTGAGCTGCGTTGTTTGTACATCTTTTGCCACACAGGTCCAATTGTCCGAACAACCCTATGATTTAGGATAGCTGTGAAGATCTTATACTTCCGACTGTAGATAAGAGGTGAAAATACGGGCCAGATGCTGGTGGGTTGAAGGAAAATTCTTCCACCAGAAGGTCTTGATACCATCTGGTCCCGAAGCGGAATAGTTCTTCATGCCTCTTAATACTTTTTTCACTCTGAATTTTCTGAATTCTTCTCAATTGTCTGAATTCATTGAATTCTCTGAACTGTTTCAAATTCCCTGAAATCTTTTGAATTTTATGAATTCTTTTGTATTCTCTAAATTCTTTTGAAATTCTTTTTTTTTCAATTCTGTGAATGCTTTTGAAGTTTGTGAATTCTTTTTCACTCTGTGAATTCTATAAGTTCTTCTTAATTATTTGAATTCTTCTTAATTCTATAAATTCTTCCGCTATTCTCTGAATTCCTCCGAATTCTCTGAATTCTTCTCAATTGTCTGAATTCTTTCAAATTCTCTGAACTATCTTAAATTGTCTGAAATCTTTTGAATTCTTTTGTATCCACTAAATCCTTTTGAAATCCTCTAATTTTTTTTTAATTCTGAAATTCTTTTGAAGTTTGTGAATTCTTTTGCACTCTGTGAATTCTTCCGAATTTTCTTAATTCTTTGAATTCTTCTTAATTCTATGAATTCTTCCACTATTCTCTGAATTCTTCTAAATTCTCTGAATTCTTCCAAATTCTTTGAATTCTCTAAATTGTTATAAATTTTCTGAACTCTCTAAACGGTTTTGAATATGTTGAATTCACGGTATCATTGGATTTTTAAAATGTTTTTTTATTATTTTGAAATCATTAGAATACACGTCGAATAGTTTTAACTTTCTTTAAATCTTTTTAATTCTGTAAAATTCACACTAATTCTACAGGAATTTTAAAGTTTTTTCCCCCATAATTCTCTTTCCCTCGCTATAAAACACCATGAATTGATCTTAGTTTCTGAAAGTCTTTTGTAAACTATGAACTCTCCTGAATTATTCTGAATTCTCTGATAATTGTTGAATTGTCTGAATTCTTTTGAATTCTGTGACATATTTCAAGTTCTATGAATTCTTTTGTATTATCTCAATTTTTTAAAATTATCTAAATTTTTTTTTGAATTTTGTGAATTCTTTTGAAATCTGTGAATTCTTCAGAATTTTCTGAATTCTTCTAAGTTCTCTCAATTTTTCTGAATTCTCTTAATTGTTTTGAAATTTTATGAACTCTTTAAACTACTCTGAATTCGTCGAATTCTCACGATATCACTGAGTGTTTTAATCTTTTTTGCATTATCTTGAAATCATTAGAATACACCTTGAGTTAGTTTGAACTCCTTCTTTTTAATATTTTTAATTCACTTAAGATCTTTAGAATACACGATGAATTACTTTAACTTTCTTCGAACATTTTGAATCCTGTAGAATTCTACAGAATTCAAATTACTTGAAGGAATTCAAAATAATTAAACGCGTATTCTAAACATATCGAAAGAATTCAGAAAACTGAAGAAGAATTCAGAAAACTATGTGAATACAAAATATTTCAGAGAATTCAAATGAATTCAGGCAAATTCAGATAATATGAAAGAATTGTATAAATTCAAAATAACTAATGGTGTATTGTAAAGGTTTTAAGAGAGTTCAAAAAAACTTCAAAAGAAGTCAAAGGAGTATATGTGGATTCTAGGAATTCGTTTGAATTCTACAGAATGCAACATACTTGATGGAAGTTAAAATAATTCTACCTTTATTCTGAAGATTTTGAGAGAATTCAGAAAATTCAAAAAATCTGAAGGAGTTCAAAGTAACTTGAAATGTATTCTAATAATAATTTAAAGATAATTAAAAATCATTAAAAGAATTCAGTGGTCTCGTGAGGATTAAAAAATTAAAAACAGTTCAAATAGTTCAGAAAATTTCAAAAGAATTCAGATAATTAAAAAAAAAGTAAATACAAAAGAATTCATAGAATTCAAAATATTTTAGAGAATTCGAAAGAATTCAGACATTTAAGAATTTATAAGAGAATTCAGAATAATTCAGGAGAGTTCAAAGAATACAAAAGACTTGGAGAAAGTTAGAACAATTCATGGTGTATGGTAAAGATTGAGGCCCCCTGAGTCAGAAAAAATAGTTTTTACGTCGGTGTCTGTCCGTCTGTCGTCGTCGTCGTCGTCTGTATATCTGATAATATTCAAAGGCTAATCGGACTGGATTGTGCTTTCGCGCACACTTTCAGGAACGAAAAAGAAAGATCGAGTTCGTTAACCAGCTATTTTGGATAAAAATTCAAAAAATTAGGGCACTTTCCAAATTTTGTAGACCATTTTTTTTCAAAATTCATAAATTCCATGGACAACCGCCCGTAGTACTCGGAAATTTAAACAAATTATTCTCATGACTTTTTTCAATACAAAAAAAAAAATTGACAGAGCTACAGCATTTTCAAAATCTCCCCAAAAAGCGAAAATTAACATCTTAAGACAATTAAAGCATGAAATGAAAAAAAGTAGAGAGGAGAAAAGTGTTACTTTTTGATAGTACTACAAGATTCTCATGATCGCTTTTTGAATTTTCTAAAAAAATCGAAAATTAAAATTTCATTGGCACAAAAGTTAATGAATTATTACATTCTCATCATAATGAGAAGGTATTGGTTTTATGTGAAGAATGACTTTTGTGGATTCCATGAAATGTCGACGTTTTCTGGCCCCTGAGTCAGAAAGAATAGTTTTTACGTCGGTGTCTGTCCGTCTGTCGTGGTCGTCATCGACATCGTCGTCGTCTTTATATCGGATAGCTTTCGAAAGACTAATCGGATTGGATTGTGCTTGGGCCCACAGTTTCAGGGACGAAAAAGAAAGATCGAGTTTGTTAACCAGCTATTTTGGATAGAAATTCAAAAAGTGAGAGCACTTTCAAAATTTTTTATACCATTTTTTTCAAAATTTATCAATTCCATGGACGGCCGCCCGTCGTTCTCGGAAATTTAAACAAATTATTCCCACGACTTTTTACAATACAAAAAAAATTGACAGAGCTACAGCATTTGCAAAATCTCCCCAAAGGAGCGAAAATTAACATTTTAAGTCAATTAAAGCATCATATAGAAAAAAGTTATGAAGAGAAAAGTGTTACTTTTTGATAGTCCTACAAGATTCTCATGATCACTCTTTGAGTTCTCTTAAAAAATCGAAAATTCAAATTTTATTTGCACAAAACATAATGAATTATTACATTCTCATCATAATGAGAAGCTATTGGTTTTATGTGAAAAATTATTTTCGTGGATTCCATGAAATGTCGTCGTTTTGAGGCACCCTGAGTGAGAAAAAATAGTTTTTACGTCGGTGTCTGTCCGCCTGTCGTCGTCGTCGTCGTTCTCCTCGTCGTCGTCGTCGTCGTCTGTATATCGGATAACTTTCGAAAGACAGATCGGATTGGATTGTGCTATGGCACGCATATTCAGGGACGAAAAAGAAAGATAGAGTTCGTTAACCAGCTACTTTGGATAGAAATTCAAAAAGTGAGGGCACTCTCAAAATTTTTTAGACCATTTTTTTCAAAATTTGTAAATTCCATGGATGGCCGCCCGTAGTACTTGAAAATTAGAACAAATTTTCAAGGAATAAATTTGATTACTCAACTTTTTTCATATTTCGTCTTCTTTTTGCAAAAATCGTGAATATTCTTTTTTCAGAACAATACGAAATTCTTCCTCCTCTGCAAGACGCGGGCACAAGATAAACTCTACTGAAATATATTCACCATATTAGTACCAACTTAAAAAAAATTAAGAGATAAAAGCGCTGGGGTTTTTGAGAAAATTAGGTGTCAAAAAAATTGTTCATGTAATCAATGAAATACGTGTCATCTAGAATCCTTTGAAAAACAACATATTTCGTGTTAAAACGATTCTGTGACTGGAGCTCGCACAGCCTGCCCGATTGGAAATGAATTCGGCCCCATGAAAAATAAAATGTGTACATTATTTTGCAATATCTGAATAAGCAGCCCCAGACCGAGGTACAGAAATAAATATACATTCTTGCCGCAATAAATGTCGAAACTGAACATATACCCACTGGCGCTACATAAGGCCCAAAGCTTTATACCGAATTGTATTGGTTTTGATTTTATGAACTGCTTCAATACGCGTCTGCCAAAATATTTGACCATCATCTCATCGATAGATAAGGCAATACAAAAGATTCCAAATCTCATAATGTTCTTCCTGAAGATTGCTATCATTTTTTGAACGCGCCAAACTTTGTCTGAATCGTTCCTATCTTCCAATTTTGAATATTTGATATTTTTCTTGATGAGTTCAAATTTGTCACGACTCATAGCTTCAGAAACTATCAGATTTCAAAAATGGGTCTTTCGACCAGTAGTCTCGTTGTGCTAATCTCCTGTTGTAGGTTGAAAAAATCAAGATACTTAAGAAAGTGTCAAAATCTGTTGATGAAAGATCGAACCCGTTCTCCTGTGTAGCTTCTATCAGATAGGTTTTCAACTCAGAAGAGAAAAAAAACTCGGAATATTCCTTTATGAGATCTGTTGGAAATTGCATTCTTGTCTGAGTCAGATAACAAGATTTCATTCGTGAGAGCATTTTCGTAAATTTGTTCTCCACTCAGCCAAACATATTCATGATTTTCCTCTAGTTTTCTTTGAGAATTATTGTATTCTTCATGTTTTTTAGCGTATGAACGAGTCGTAAAAGGAATTTCAGATTCAGTTCCAGAACATTCATCCATATGACTCTCGTCATCCGACTCATCATCCCCTGACTCTCCGGAATCATGTACATCAGGGATGAATACAACGTCTACATCATTTTCCGATTTTTCAATCTCCTATGAGTCTACCTCTTTTCTTGGCATATTGAGTTAGTGAGAGCATGTACAAAAACGAAGAATATGTTCAGAAATATTATTGAAGATTGGAGCTTGTCTTCGCGAGGCTGACAGTACCATGAAACATTAGAGCACGAATAGCTGAGAGTCAGAAACTCTGGCGCCAACTTCAGGTGCCAATCGTCAGCCCTCTAATGATGAAGTTTGCGCTTTCATAAAGGGCAAAGGGCAAAAATCGATGTCAGTTTCTAATATGGATAATTGGATATGACATTATAGTCTAGTATATGCGGTACTGAAAACTCAAAAATGACATCCATTTTTACCTATCTCTTACGGTTTACGAGATAATTGTTGTTAGAAATAACAATAACGAAAGGTTCCCCTCAGGTCCTAGTAGAACATTTCCAAGCGGCGAATATATTACACGTCCCGGGAACGTTCCAAAGGTTCCCGGGGAACGTTCCGTGTTATTAGGGCTCCATCTTCGTTCCTAGACCGTCGACTGTACATGCGTTCGAGAAAAAGTACGTTTTTTGATATGTAAATCGCTTTTACCGGTTTATTAGCATTAGTTTTACCTCCCGGGAGAGAGGTACCAATGCGAAGTTAGAGGTTTATTACTTATTATCTGGCTCAAGAATATTAGTTCAGCTGGACCCTCCCGAGAGAGAGGACCGGTGTGGAGTTAGAGGTTTGTTTATTATTTTTATTTAATGATGTTAGTTTTAACTAGATCCTCGAGTGAGACAGAGACCGGTGCTAAGTTAGTGGTAATTATCATTTATTACCTATCATCTGGCTCGAGAATATTACTTCAACTGGACCCTCCCGAGAGAGAGGGAACGGTGTGAAGTTAGAGGTAATTATTATTTATTATTTTTGTTTGATCATGTTAGTTTTAACTGGACCCCCCCCCCCCCGTGAGAGAGGGACCGGTGCGAACTTAGGGGTAATTATTATTCATCACTAAATTCTTACTGAACCCTCCCAAAAGAGAACGAGAATTAAAACTAAATTACACACACGGTGACATATATATAGTAGATGGGAAAAATCATGATGTATTGCCACAGGAAACCAGTGAACCGTATATATATATATATATATATATATATACTGGGCAAACATGAAATTAGTTTGGCGAATGTTAGCAGTAAGCGAAGAGAAGTATTTTTCTATCTACCTAGAAGCAAGTTTTCATTTTCTTCGACTATGAACTAATTCTCTGATCATCTCCGCAAAAAAATATATATTGCAACCTTGAATGTGAGAATGATATAGGGTGAAAATGGTTGGTGTATCAAAAGTACTTTCTATAAAAAACATTATTTAAACATTTTTATATTTTTTGTATCCTCTTGAAGTGAACAGAATTGTTTCTTAAATTTTTTGCAGAACCTTTTCAGTACCCACTGTAACATATATTTCACCCACCAAGATCGGTCAAGCCGTTTTCGAAAAAATTTGATTTTTTGATTTTCCAAAATTTGTTTATAACTTTCGTAAAAAAAAATGTTTTCAGTTGATACTTGGGGTAAATTCATTTCATAGGGGTAGCCACTTACATCTGCAATATGGATCACATCCGAGCCGGGGCACCCAGACCATGCTTATCTTGCTATGGCCTTTACTTCTTATTCGATGAATTTGAATTAATTTAAAATCAACAAATTTGTTTCAAATTTATAAGAAATATCTCTGAAAAAAATTTTATCATTATCTATTAACATTTTTATGGTGACTGTGACTATCAAAATTGGTGATGTGCTGATGGATTTCATACAAGACCTCTAACGGATTAAATTTTTCCTTTTTACAATGGAATGTGGGACATAACAGCAGAAGGATAAGTCTTTTTCTCTTTTATTGGTTTATATTTAGTGTGAAACTGAAGTTTCTTAGAAATTCTAACATATCGTCATGAATTTCGCGAAAATTGACAGATTGTGGGGCTCAGGCATAAATGTGAATGACATTCCTGTTAAAAAAATCAAATCTTTCTACGCGTTAAGTAGAAAACTAAATCAAATTGAATCCCAGCAAACCTTTCCACAAAATGCAAAAATCATGCAGTTTTTCCAACAAAAAAATTTTGATTTACAAAACAGATTATATTTTAAATTCATTTACGCTTGACGAATTAAATGAACAGGTACCTCCGAATGTCATTCAAGATTGTATTATTAAATACAATTAATTAAACCAAAGAATTTCTCAAAATAATAAAAAAGTAGACAGAAAGTTTATGAATTTAATTCAAAATCTAGGTGATATTCAAACGCTAAATATAAATATTCATTATGCGCTTTCACCTAAAAAATCGGACCCATGGTTTCTGAATCTTTCAAAAATTGATATACCTTTTCAAGTGACCAACATTTTGAGATTAGGAGAAGGTTTCAGTAACAAAATCTGGGGAAAAAAGTTTGTCCCATTAAGAATGAACTTTTAAAGTTACGTGCCTTGTTGAAGGGCTGCTCAATATATTTTGTCGAATGTCCTCGAGAAGAGCAATTAATATAATGACATGGAATGCAAATTCTATTAAAAATAAAAAGTTTGAACTAGAAAGTGTAATTCATAATTACGATCTTGATATCATTGGTCTATGTGAAACTCAAATAGATAATAGATATAAATTGAAAATGAAAGGTTATTCTGTTTATAGGAGAGATAGAGATAATGCAGGAGGGGGACTTGCAACTGTAATTAATAATGCAATAGAACATTACGAGATGAATATCGTTGGTCTTCAACAAATTGAAGCTGTTTCTGTTGTTGTTAATACTGAATTTCGTAAAGTCATGTCAGTTTCATTATATTTACCACCTGACAAAAAGCTAACTGCATATGATTTTGATAAAATAATACATTCATTTAATGAGGTTATCATAATGGGAGATATCAATTGCAGAAATATAGCATTGAACTGTCCCACTAACAATAAAAATGGTAAGAAACTACTGCAGTTGTGTCTTAATAAAAATATAACTATATCTGCGCCAACTGATCCTACTCACTATCCAAAAATAGGAAGATCTAGTGTACTAGAGTTGAAATTATTATCAACAAAATTGTTCATTCAATTCCGGAAATTTGTTATTTTAACTGCTACATCGATATATAGGATCGTCTTGTCACCACATGTCGAAAATTTCTATAATAAACGATTTTATTAACAATTATTCAAGTTTGGATTTTACGTACGGTTAAAATATTTAACCAATGCACATGATTATTTTTATGTGTTTGATTCACGGGTTTTAGGATTGGCTTTCGGCACTATCACTTCAGCACGTTTCTCTTGAATTCAGGTATGAGGGTGTTGATCTTGAATAATTTTAGATTACACTGATATCCACTGTTAACTTTAAATTTATTCAGTAACTCTATGGTCCTCGTAATTCATGTACTCCTGGATTTCCTCCGTTATGATCTCCCTCATTCATCAACTGTCTCAGTTGATAATTTTGGGATTTTGAAAAACATTTGAATGCAAAATGACCAGGTTTTCCGCACTTGTGACAGGACATCTTTAATCTTTCGCTTAGTCAGAATTGCGAGTTTGGTGCTCTCGCCTGTTGGGGTGTGTTATTTGCTGTAGGTCCAGTTGTTATTGGTCGAGGTTGAAATTTAGTAGGTTATCCAGACTTTGAATGAGTGTTCTATCCTTATTTTCCTTTTGTTGCCACAGTTCTGCTTTCAGTGCTTCTTACAGGGCTGTTGTTAGTGTGGTAGGTCTCATTGGTCTAGTCTGTGATAAAATATCGTCTTCTAAATACATTATGAATCTTTTCATCGCGCTGTTCACTTCTATCTCTAGGGCCATTTTCCTTTTCGTTCATGAAGGGTATTCTGCTTGTACTGAGAACACAAGGTCCTTATAGGCGTCTCTGAAAAGAGGGCTCAAAATTAGAACCGTGATTCCTCCCTGTCTAATTGCGTCTAATTTAGCTCTGCACAATGCAATTGAGCTTACTTTTCCGGGGTTATTTCTAAATCTCAGTATGGTTTTTCGTAACTTCCTATTGAGATGTGTCGTATAGCTTGTATTACCGTGCCTCCAATCTTTTCAGCTATTACTGAATCGTGAAGTAAGTCTTGATTGCCAGAGCGTCAACGAGCTCTTTTGACGCTTTTTATCCATTCGTGGATATCGGCATCGTTAGTTCCATAAGTATTTAAATCGTTCTAATCATATCCTAAACCGGTGCTACGGAAGTGATTATAGGGGCTGTTCTAGTGGGCAGCTCATTGGTTCGTCCCGTTGACATACTTCTTGGTAGTGGTGAATTAGTAAGCGCAGTGTGCTGATAAATTAACTGTCTGATTTCTAATATCGGAAGCTCGGTGAGTCGTGAGAGCTGTTTTTCTTATTTCTCATCAAGGGACTTCAGTTTTTTGAGTCAGGATCCGAATCCTGATCTACAAAGTTTTGTATTCTTTGAAACGTGTTTAATTTCCCGTCTTCGGTTGCGATTTTTATCGTTAAGTCTGACGAGTTCTTCCTTCATTCTGCAATTATCGAGTCTCAATGTCTGCATTTCCAATTGCAATTGCTGGATAGGATCCAGATTAATTGAAGAATCTGGTGCTGTGTGCGATGGAGATTTTTCTCTCGATGTTGGTTGAGTGCTGTTGGGGGAGGTCGTTGTTGTAAGGAATAAAGGAATCAGGTCATGTGATGAATAAAAAGTCTCGTCAGTATCTTCGATCGCGTAAGTTACACCGTTGTTATCTCGATACTTTGCGAATGCCAGCGTAAGATATCGGTCTCGCTCCTGTTATCTGATACGCGAGGTTATGGTTTCTTTTTGACGTATAGTCTTTTAATGTAGTGGAATGCAAGGATATCGTCTATTATAATTCCCGTGATTCCAAAGTGATGGTTTTTATTATTGTTGAGGAAAGGTCATGCTCTGGAGAACCAGGAGGATACCTTACCGGAATTGCAAAACTTTACCTCGCCTAACGTAAAATTACTTTACTTCTAAATAAAGATCCACCCTTCGTCTGGGAAGAAAAACAACAGATCGCTTTTGAGACATTGAAAGCGAAATTATGTGAGGAACTCGTTCTCATACGACCTGATTTCTCAAAACCCTTTTTTCTTACAACTGATACGTCTGGTTATGCTATTGGGGCAATATTATCCCAAGGTCCAATAGAAAAAGATGAGCCAATATCTTTTGGATCACCAGCCCTCAGTGACACTGAACGGAAATATGATACCTATGAGAAAGAATCACCATAAACCATAAACCATTGGTTTGATTCAAGAATTCCAAAGACCCTTGTTCGAGAGTAACCCGATGGAGATTGAAGCTAGCAGAATATGATTTTGATGGTGTCTATAAAGCAGGAAAAATGAATGTGAACGCTATCGCTCTATCCAGAAATCCTATTATAGAAAAAGAAAACAAATATTTTAGCGAAGAATATAATAAAAGAGCCAACATTAATGCTAATGAAAGAACTTTGGGTGAAGCTTGTGAATTGCAAAATCCAGTGGATCTTTCATGCTATGAGGAATTTAACTATGATACAATCGAAGAAAAAGGTAAGGACGAATGTGAAGCTCCTAATCTTAACGAGTTATATTCTCTGAAGTATGAAAAATCTGACAACGGTTCAGATTTAATTCTTGATGAAATTAAAAATAAAATCGGCGATAAAGAAAAAAGGGAGACCCAGGAAGTATCCTGAACAGGGTCCCTCAATGATAAGGAAGAATATGAAGAATAAAGAAAGAGAAAATGATTTTGAAATTATTGATGTTTCGGATTCCAACCCTGAATTTGAATTAAATAAAAATACAAAGAAGAATATTTCTAAGAAATTAAAAAAAAGGAATCAGGATATATATATTGAAGGAAGTGCAATAGGTTCTAATTCTTTAAGTGAAGAGGAAGAGGAAGATAGAGAAGAAGATGCAGGAAAAGAAGAAGAGAAAAAGGAACAGGATATTTACGAAAACCTTCAAATAACTCTAGATATAGATGCTCCTATAGAAGATCCTAAGTAAATTGCACAAAAAGAAATACCAATAACCAGAAACGCGATAGAAATAAGCCAGGACGAAACCATCTTCCACCACCTGAGCCTCCCCCTGGAGAAAAAACTTCAGCCGGACAGAACATTCTAGGACGAAACATAATTGCATGTCGTGATCAGTTACTCATGAGAAAGGATAATTACGCTTATTTTTTAGCAACTGATGGAAGTCTACTTGATAACGGTTCCAAAATGCTTCAGACCCGAGGAGACATGCCAAAATTTCCAAATTTACAGGTAGGATTATCGGAAGAAATCAAAAAGAATCAAATATATTATATTACCCTTGTAATATATTCACTACAAGCAATAGCAGAAAAACTCAAGTTAAGATCAATTGGTCTAGCAGAAACTACACAAATTAATCATGTATCTTGGCAAGATATACTAGTCACTTTTGGTTTAGCCTTCAAGGATTCAAATACAAAGATAACATCGACACACAATAAAAAACACTATTATGTTCTACCGATGCGACACATATATTCTCATGTATTTTGACAGGCTGAGCATGAATCCGTGGTCTGTTTGACCCCAGAACATCTGGGTCAAGGGCATTTGAAGGTCGAATAGACAGAAAAGTCATTTACGTGAAGATAACTACTACAATTTATGTTTTTTGGGTCGCGGAATCCGAATCCGGGGTCTATTCGAACTCAGCGACTCAAAGTCAAGGACTTTTCAAGGTCAATTTCGTTCATTTCTCTAAAAACAAACTTCTGACTGCAGATTCTGAAAGAACGGAAAATTTTACGTCCAGATATGTATGATTTTATTTTTTTATGACGCACTCTAAGGTCATTTTAGGGTCATTTTATTTAAATATATAGATGATTCATATGGGTAAATGGTAAATGGGCTACATGGATTCTAATAAAAAAAGTTCATTACACGCGGAATTGAACTCACTTTGATTATATCAACAGAAAAAAATTATTGGATTGGAATTTTTTGATTTTTTTACCATAAAATCAGATTTTGCGGCTGCAAAAGAGATTTTCGCATATGAAACTTTTTTTAGTTCTACCAGACCTACAAATTCTACTATATTTCGTGAAAAGTATTTTTTCACTGTAAAGAAAAGGTACCTGGAAAAATTAAATTTTTTGTCCTGGAAAAGTCCTTAAATTTTTTTTTAAAGAAATAAATAAAATTAATTTTCCATGGCAGATTTTTTGATTTCGGGCTATGCACTTTTAAATTCGGACTAGGCATAAGTTTAATACTTAACCAATTTTATGACACTATTTTGACACAACTTTGACACTTTTTTCAAATTTGTCACACTATTTACAATATTTTTGATCTCTGAAGTGATTCCGAGGCCTGATGCAAAACACGTCAATTTAATTCGTGCAATAAAGTCGAACTTTTTCATCTGGAAGAGGCGAGAGCGTGTATAAAAGGGAATATATTTAATCAAAAACACCCTCCTCAGGGTTGGGCAATTTTTGTAATATTATCTTTCGTACCACGTTTCTCGACTATTCTCATGAAATATCGTGTTATCCACCATCTGCGTGCCATAATATACGATCTCTAATATACCGGTGTGTGGCTAAGTTTCACCGAAAAAATAATTTAAAAGCATTTTTATATAGGGTTCTACGCTTGCATAAGTAGCTACCGAGTAAGAGATTCTCGAGGGCCTTTTATAGGATTTATATTTGACACACAACATCCCAACTAACTATAATTCGTTATTCCAGACAGTATCTTTCTTCTTTCAGATCCTATCTTTCAAAACAATTTTAATAAATTTCTTCGAGTTGATAACCTTCTTGATAACTATATGGGTGAAAATCAAAAAGTGGACAATATGTCACTGGAATAATATACGCTTGTGTTTGGAGGAATACATTTTTTTATTAGAGGGTTTTATTAAGCGTATTTTCTTAAATAATATCCTATCAGCCAATTATTTTTAGGGGAGAGTGGGGTATGGTGTCTCACTTTGACTTGAATGCCCTATAAATTATGATTGAAATGTGATTTTGATGTGTGTATTTTTTAAGGTGAAGCTTACACTATAAGGGAACATATGTTATTATTCCGAACCGATTTCTAATTACTTCATTATTTGATATTTAATTAATTGATGGATGTTGCATTTCAGTCAGCGTACCCCATACACTGGGGTACGGAGACCGTCGCGTCGTATCACTGCCGTTTATATAAACAATATGAACATCGTAAAATCAAAATGATATAATATAATAATTCTGTAAAGTGTAATGTAACGAAAAAAAATTACTCCTGGCATTTTCAACACTAATTTAATGTTTTACTATCAGTCAAAGTAAAGTATGTGGCGAAAGCAGTTATAACGTCGTACTCCTTGCTGATAATATACATGGGCACGCCGCGGCGCGGAGTCATGCCCCATATGTGACGGCACAAGATTTAATTAATTTAAATATTTTTAAAACGTTTATAGAAACAAATCATGATACCAGAAGTTTAATAAAATACTATACCTATTAAAATCTAACATTTTCATGCTTTAAGTATTTAAAAATATGCAGTAAGTGCCTAATTTCAGCCAAAGACTTTTTCGTCGGTGTCCGCCAAAACTGTTTTTTCAAAATTACTCTTCTGACGCGAATTTTAAAAGAGAAATTGCATCAAATCACTATTTTTCTAAAGAGAAAACGATTTTATGTGAAAAATTAATATGAATATTAAAAAATACGGGCGTTATTTGTAACAGACACCGTGCCCCGCACCGACACCATACCCCACTCTCCCCTACTTCACTCCGTATCAAAATAAATTTCTTGTATATATATATATATATATATGTTGGTTAAAAATACAGCTGTTGGTTGCAACTGTTTTAGTTGAAAATTCATTTTCTTGATTGAAAATTGAACTATTTTCTTGAACATCAGTTTTTTTTCTTTGAGAATTCATCTTCGTAGGTTGATAATGTAACTTTTTCGTTAAAAGTTGAAATATTTGGTTCGAAATGAAAATATTTTGTTAAAGTCATAATTTTTTTTAAATTGGAAATCCAACTGCTTTGTTAAGAATTAGTCTCTTTAGATTACAAATGCAAGTGTTTTTGGTTGACTTTTAATCTTTCTTGTTTGAGAATTCGACCATTTAGTTGAAAATCCACGTTTGCAGGTTGAAAGTTCAACTATTTGGTTGAAAATTCAATTATTTTTTTTAAATTTAACTATGAATTATAACATTTATGACCTTGGATTTCAGAATTTAAGTCCACAATCTATAGATGTTAAGCCGCAAAATGTAGATATTAAGTTTCATAATCCAAGATATCAGATAAAATGAATAAGATAAAAATATTTGAACTTTCTACCCAAAAAGATGTATTTTCCACAAAAACAAATTAATTTTCAATCAAAAAGTTACGTTAATAACCACAGTTGAACTTTTAGGCAAAAGAGATGAATTTTCAACAAAATACTTGCAATTTTAACCAAATAATTCAATTGTCATACCAAAAAGACAACTTTCCTGGGTGACAGTTGAATTTAAAAAAAAAAATTAATTTTTGACCAAGAAAGATTACTTTTCTACCATTAAAGATCCAAAGGAATAAATTTTTAAGAGAACAGTTGAATTTTCGTCGAGTAACGATGACTAAAAAAATAGTTGATTGTTTTTAAGTTATTAAACTTTCAGCAAATTATTCGAATTTTCAACCTAAATAAACAAAATTTCAACTTACAAACATGGATTTTTAACCAAAAAACCGAATTTTCAACTAGAATTATTGAGATTGAAATGAAAACAGTTACATGTTCAACCAAATAGAAGAATTTTAAAGCCATAAGACGTATCTTTTAGAGCATAATTGAATTTACAACCCAAAAATTTGAATTTACAACAAAAAAGTTCCTTTTCAAGCGATAAAGATGCTTTTTCAATCAAAAAAGAAATTTTATATTCGATGTGATCCTAGATTCTACGTTTTTTAGAGTTCGCGCATGCTATCAAATTTATAAACCGTTGGGTGCCATTTTGTGGTAAAATTATACAAGATACGAAAAAAGAGGAATTGAACAAGTTGTGCATTCAAAAAAGATCTAGAATTCGTTATTGATCACTTTTTAGTTTGACGCGTAGTTTTTGTTTTATTCGTAAAAAACAACATTAAAAAAAAATGTCGGCAAACGACACAAGCTACAAGTTAAATAAATAAATGAATGAAAATAGAAAAAACAATAAAATAAAGAAAATAATAAATAAAATAAATAGAAAAATCATAACTATAAAATCAGGGCGAAACAAGGATTCCGACCTTAATTAGAATTATCTCAGTTATACATATATCCATTCAGGTTAAATTGGCTTATATACCATTTGATTCCAATATAATACTAAACTAAGTGCTTGTTTCCAAAGAAATAATTGCGCAGAAATTATTCCGATTCAATGTAAACAAGTATTCCTTTTATCCAAGAAAATATTCTTCGCGCCAACTCTAGGGGGCTGTACTTATGTAGCGTAAAGTTTTATATCTGAAAATTTGACGCGGAACCACCTCCCCCTATTGAGATTGGGATGGACTTTGGATTGGGTAAATGTGCCAAAATTTATCTAAAGAAAGGAAAGATTGTTGGCGTTCCCAAGGACCCTGAGCTTGTGGACTTAAGTGTTATTAGACATCTTAACACTGCACAGACCTATGCATACCTGGGCGTGCCTCAAAGCCGCATTCAGGACGTGACATCAGTAAAGGAGTCTCTCCGAAGCAGATACAGGCATATCAATTTCTCAATAAATATAATTGATGACATTAAACTTAATCAAATTTTGTATTAACACTGTTTTAAATATTTTCTGTACAGGTTTTATTGATTTTCCATACCTTTAGTTATTCCTTATAAATAATCCCTGATGAGGGGGTCTAATTTGACTTTGAAACATGTTGGTCCCCTCGTAGTATAAAAATGACGGAAAACGAAAAAAGTTAGAGGCTGGTTTTTGGTTGACATTTTCCCCTTTTCTCCCTCTTTTTTTATTGTGTTATTCTTGTCTCTAATGAGCCAAAAAGTGATGTTTTTTGGAAGTTCATTTTTAAATTGAGAATCAATTTGTTGCTTATTCTGCAAAAATTATTCATGATAAAATGGATTTCTTTTTAATCTTAATTTATAATCAAATACTTTTCTTTCTCATGTCCCATCAAGTTTAAAAGGTATTTCCCATAAAAAAAGTTGTTTTTGTAAATTTTATTCAGAATCCTCAATATTGAGTGAATCGAGTTAAAACTTGAAATTTTTCTCTAAAATTATCTATAGAATACGACTTATCATAACTTTTTTCAAAATCTTTCTCGTAGGTCTGTTTTATAGGGTCTCAAGAATCCCCATAAGTGAAAAATTGGGTTTTGCTAGTTTTTGCCCCTAATTACGGTTTTCTCTCGATTTTTCAAATACAAATTATTTTTTCCAGGCGAAAATATCATATATAGTTTATATATAGTGTGAAGTATTATATATAATATTCATTTGTTTTATAGATACATTTGTTATATAAAACAAATGAATATTACATATGATACTTCACACTATATTCAAACTATATATAGTATTTCCGCCTGGGCTTACACATGAAAAAATACATTCAATTGATCATTGGATGTATAAATATATTGTTTAAACAATTTATTATGGTTTTTAGAAATTTTCTCTTAGAATAGAGTAAAAAAGTCGCGATTTTTTCTGAATATTTCAACTTTTCAGTGTGCACAAGGCAATGATTAATCTGGTTTGGAAAATATAATTGCTTAAACAAATTATTATTGTTTATAACTATTTTCTACTATATTTATACTAGAAAGTTGGACTTATTTTTAAAATTTCACAATTTTGGTTTACTTTCTGATTAGCGTGAGGTCATAATTGAATATCAAAAACATAATTGTTCAAACAATTGGTTAATAATCATAATAATTATAATATATATGGTGTTAGAAAGTTGCGTTTATTTGGGCCGAATTTTTAACTTTTTGTTGACTTTCCACTTGAAGTGTGGTGATAATTAATGAAAAATTACAAGAAATTATTGTTGAAACAAATTACTATTGTTCAGTAACAAATGGTTATTATTCATACCTAACTAATTAGAAGCTAACAATTATTTTCAGTTAGAAAACGCTATTGTTTAAAGAATTTGTTATAATTTTTATTTTAATTTTCAACTTTTTGTACATTTTTTACTGAGAGCAAGGTAAAAATTAATGAAATTTACCAAACAAAATTGTTTAAACAAATTGTCATTGTTTATAACTATATTCTCCTATAGCAATGCTAAAAAATTGAAGTTTCTTTTGAAATTTTAACTTTGCCCTGGCGTTTTATTTGTAAAAGAATAGTGAATAAACAATGTGAAGAATATTTTTTTTTAATTTCTTCCTTTTTGTCAATATGTTTTTCTGAAACAAAATGGATATTTAAAATATTCTTCAAATTTGTATGAATCATATTAAATATAATTTTTCCTTGAAGTAGACACTGACTTCCTTTTTGATAAAATCAATATTAATATTAATGTTTATTATTCCTTCCTAAACAAAAAATTTTAAGAAAAACGAAATATTCTACTAGAAATAATTACTATTTTACATTACTTGTTTGTTAAAAAGTTAAGTGTGATATATTTTTTTATAATGTATCTTTTTGGTTGAAAATATAATTATTTCTTTGATCGAAAAACTTTATTTTTCGATTTGAGGAGGTAAAAATGGGATTTTGAGTCTTATACGATACAAAAATAAGAAGAAATAAAGGTTAATTAAAATAATTTGAGTATAGATTTTTCTTCTTCAAAAATGTTATTGTTTATTACTGTCTATGATTAAAAAAAGTTCACCAGCAAAATGTATAATTATTTATGATATTAAAAACCTCTAAGCATACATTTACTGTCCGATCAGTTAATGATTAATTGCATGATTTGGGGAATGTTATAAAATCAGAATTTATTATGCATTTCGCTGAACAACTTTTCTTTAAATCATAGACAAATACAAATAATAAGATTTTTAAGACTAAAAAACTATGCTATAGTAACTAGGGTAGTCCAGAAATGGCTGTGAAATTTTTTGTTTAAATTTTTATGCATATCTCCTGGTAATGTGTTCGAATCCATACGAAAATATATCGATTTTTTTTGTTTAAAAAAAAATGATTTTTTGAGGTGGCACAGGCCCCATGGATTTTAACACGTATTTCCCATAAGAAAAAGAGACGTTTTTTAGCAAAAATACTTGTTTAAACAAATTATTATTATTTATGTCTATCTTCAACCATGTTAATCTCAGATCGTTGCGGGGTTTTTCTGAAATTTTTAGCCTTCAGTCCTGTATTCAATTAGTGAGGTGATAATTAGTGCAAGTTAACAAAAATCTGCCCGCTGCGCAGGTAAAGTCTCATCGCGCGCCGCACGCGCCTCGCTTCGCTTGTAAGTTTGAGCGCGCCTATGGCTCAATACCGGCATCAAGTACAGAAATATTCTTGTCAAAACAGTAGTTCCACCACAATCTGAAAGGCTTCTCGTATTGTTTCAAAGTTGGCTTCGCTAAGGAGGCGAACATAATTGGAATCGCGTCCTCTAACACACCCCTTCGTGTCAACGCTTCTCCGATAATCTGCCTGCTACCAGGGTAAGAGTTCTCTATAACGGGTGTTCCTCCTTGAAAGGAAACATGATTAAATCGAGTTGAGAACAAAAAATGAAAGGCTCTGAAATCAAAAAAACTATTAAATACAGGATATCATGATTGTGCTGGCAACAGGGGTACGACTAGAACTCCGTCTGCCTTATCTGTTACAATTTTCTTAAAACATCGCAGAATTAAGGCAAAGGGAGGAAATACGTGAAAATAATACTCAGCCCAGGAAATCGTTAATGCATCAATTGCATAAGACTTTGCATCAGCGTGCCAACATATGAATTTCTTAAATTTCGCATAAATGTTTGACGCAACGAGATCATTATCGAAAATCCCGAATTTTCCTGTGATTACTTTAAAAACCTTTGAATTCAATTTCCATTCAGTTTCAGGTGAAATAATTCTAGATTCGCTATCGGCAATGATATTATCCTTCGACCTGATATACGAGGCAAAGATCCAAGTGTCCCGCTCTGCACACCATTCCCAGATGAGGCTGGAAATCTCATTCAATTGAGAGTATTGTATCCCACCCATGCGATTTACGTAGGAAATCGCTGTAGTATTATTCATGCGCATCAATATTTCACAAGACTCATGATCTAGTGCGAAACAACGTAATGTATAGAAAGTAGCTTTTACTTCCAAATTATATATATGGCGTGACCTTTCGTCCGTACTCCTCCAACCATAACTTCTTCCATCTCCGCAGCATGCTCCGCAACCCGTTATTGGTGCATCAAAGAATATTTCAAGTTGTTAATTATAATCCCGAATAGGGTTATAAATGAACATGAAGTTTCTACCGCACCATGGATTTTGTGTAAAGGAGACCGTACTTTACCGTCGGATGGGCTGACCCTAAAATTCCAATACATTGTGCAAAATCCCGAATTATACACTCAGATTTCGATGAGTACTTAGTTACTACGACTAAACTCTTATGCCTTGAGGGCGTTATTTTATTTTAATTGTAAAATAATTGTAATTGGAAATTAATTGTAAATAATTGTAAAATAAATTTAACAAAATTTATGTTATAAAGACATATCTCATGATTTTAAAAGGACAATATAATGTTTTAAGGTAAATCTTTGTATTATTTTAATAACTAATTAACATAGTTCCAGAACATTCTTTTATTTTGTCGAAAATTCATTTTTCTAATGTTAAATTCGACCGTTTTTCATTGAAAATATTTTTTTTTTATTGAAATAGCAATTATTACATTTTTCGTTGAGAATTGACCTTTTTTGTCTGAAAATGAAACTATGCGGTTAAAAGTGTTTTTTTTTCTTCAAATTTTGATTTAAAATACCTGAAATCATAGAAAATATTTCGAAGTTTTCTGAAGAATCTCAGAAAACTTACATTTATATTTATTTTTATAACTTTATTTTAATTGTAAAATAATTTGTATTGGAAATTAATTCTAAATAATTCTACAATAAATTCAATATTTTCTTTTTTTAAAGAAATATCCCATGATTTTAAAAGGACAAAACTATTTTAAAGGTAATTCTTTTAGTATTTTAATAACTAATGAACATAGTTCTAGAAAATGTTTTTATTTTGTCGAAAATTGATTCTCTTAATGTTAAATTCGACCGTTTTTCATTAAAAATATTTTTTTTTATTGAAACAGCAATTATTACATTTTTCGTCGATAATTAACCTTTTTTGACTGAAAATGAAACTATTCGGTTGAAAATGTTTTTTTTGTTGTTCAAATTTTGATTTAAAATACCTGAAATCTTGGAAAATATTTCGAAACTTCCTGAAGAATGTCAGAAAACTTATACTTATATTTATTTTTACAATTTTATATTAATTTTAAAATAATTTTATTTGGAAATTAATTCTAAATAATTGTAAAATAAATTTAATAATTTTTTTTAAAGAAATATTCCATGGTTTTAAAAGGACAAAATTATTTTAAAGGTAATACTTTGTAGTATTTTAATAACTAATAAACATATTTTTGGAATATTTATCCTTGACTCTGTCCTAGGGTCAAACATGATACAAATGAAATGTCGTGAAATTTCAAATAAAATCTGTACTCTGTATACATTAATTTTAAACATGAAAAATATTGATTCTTTTTATAAACATTCCTAAATGTTATTTGAATATGACACACATTGATCTTTATTTAAAAAATGCTTGTAAAAAGTTGGTCATTTTATAAATTGTACGACATTTTTTCACCATGTTTGACCTTATAGTATAAATTTGAAGATTGAAATTATAAACATATCTCCATTAATTAGTGTTTAATTGCAAATTATATTTTTTGTTGACATTTTTATTTGACATATCTGAAATATTAAAAGTTTTTTTGAAATTTTGTCAAGAATCATCTGAAAATTATATATATACAAAAATATGTTTCGCCTTAAATTATAATTTTGATGCAATTTTCCTGTTTTCTTCACTCAAAAATTTTTTGATTAAAATTTTTTTTCATTTTGTCGAAATTACATTCTTTTCAAAATGATTTTAACTGTTTTTAGTTAAAAATTAGAATATTTTCATTAAAATAGCAATTATTACATGTTTCGTTAAAAATTCAGCTTTTTTCGTGGAAATATCATCTTTTTTTGGTTGAAAATTCGACTGTTTAGTTAAAACTTTTTTTGATGTTGAAATTTTTATTTGGAATACCTGAAATATTGAAAAATCTTTGAAAATTTTCTTAAGAATCTTAGGAAAAATATATTTATACAAACTTAAAAATAAATAGTTATTCCAAATTTATATTTTTTATACAAAAATACAAATACAATTTAGTGAAGAAAAAAGGAAAATTTCAATAAAATTATAATTTAAGGCGAAAAATATTTTTGTATAAAAAATAAAAATTTGGAATAACCATTTATATTTTAGGTTTTAAAATTCGTATTTTTGGTTAAAAATTCAACTACTTGGATAAAATTGGTTAAAAAGTAACTTTTGGTTGAAGATTCATTATTTCAGTGAAAAATTCGTCTTTTTTTATTGAAAATAATTTTTTTTAACCAAATTCAACTATTTTGTTGACAATTCGTCGAGTTGTGTAAAAATTAATTTTTGTTGTTGTTAAAAATTCTTCATTATGTTTAAGAATTTTATTCAACTATTTTGTTGAAAAATCATCTTCCTTAGTTGAATTCAATTGGTTGAAAATTGGGTTTTTGTTGCAAATTTTTTGTATAATATTCAACTACTTGGTTAAGATTTAAACTTTGTGAAAAGATAATTTTGTTGTAGTTGAAAATTCTTCATTTTTATTGAGAATTCAACAATTTTTTGGGGAATTTGTCTTTTTTAGGTGAATTCAACTGGTTGAAAAATCGTTTCTTGTTAAAAATTGTTTTTTTTTTTAAACTGAAAATTTAAAGAGTCATTTTTTATTGAAGATTCATCATTTTAGTTCAAAATTTGTCTTTTTTGGTTAAAATGGACTTTTTTGATGAAAGTTCAACTATTTTGTTGACAATTCGGTAGAAAATTAATTTCGTTTGTTAAAAATGGGTCATTTTGATTGAGAATCCAACTATTTTGTTGACAATTCCTCTAATTGGGTGGAAAATTATTTTGTTGTTGTTGTTGAAATTTCTTCATTTTGGTTGAGAATTCAACCATTTTTTGGAAAAGTAATATTTTGTTGAATCCATCTAGTTTCAAATTAGTATTTTGTTGAAAATCAGTTTTTTAAACTGAAAATTTAATGATTCCATTTTTGGTGGAAAATGCATATTTAGTGGTTGAAATTTCAACTACTTGGTTAAAAGTTAAACTGCTCGGTAAAAAAGTCATTTTTTCAAGATACATCATTTTACTTGAAAATTGATCTTTTCCTTTAACAATGATCTTTTTTTATTGAAAATTCATATTTTCGGGTTAATAAAATTAAACTTTTTCTCTAGAAAATTCGTCTATTTAGGAAAATATTCAATCTTTTTTGGTAAAAAATACAACGAGTTGAAAATTATTAATTTTATGTTGGAGATTTAAATATTTTGTTGGATTTTTTTTGTCGAATTCAACTGTTTTTGATTTGAAACTACTTTTGTTCCTGAAATATTATCAATTACATGTTTCATGGAGATTTCATTTTCTTGGTTGAAAAATAAAATATTTGAAATGGAACTACTTTGTAAAAAGTGTATTATTTGTTTGTTTGAAGATTCATTATTTCAGTTGAAAATTCATGTACTTGGTAGTAAAAGAACATCTTTATTGGAAATTGATATTTTCATGTAGAAAATTAAGCTGTTTTGTAAAAAATTCGTCTTTTTGGCTTGAAAATTCAACAATAAAATCAACTATAAAATTAAGCTATTTGTCCCTTTGGGTTCCAGTTTAGAAATAATTTACGATGGAGTTTATTACTCTAAAATTTTAAGCTTTTCATCTGCCTTGAAGAAACGTAAAATGAAATGAAATGAAAAATATTATTATAATAAATCTTGAATAAAAAATGAAACTGTCTGGTTAAAAATTCAACTGTTTTGTTGAAAACTCGTCTTCTTAGGTTGAAAAATTAAGTTTCTTGATAGAAAATGTGCAATGTACTTTTTTATTTGAAAGTAATATTTAGTTGCCAAATAGGCAAACTGAATTTTTTTTATAGAGAGTCAACTATTTTTTTTCAAAATTGGTTTAATTTTAAAATTTATCAATTTAATAGAAATTGCATCTTTCATGGATAAAATGGCAACGGTTTGATTGAAAATTCAATAATGAAGAAAAGTTAGTTTAAAAATAATAATAATAGCTCAATATTCAAATCTATATGTACCATGGGGTTACGTGAAGGTATGAACGTGGAGGGGGTAAAAACAGGATTCATGTAATTCGAAGAATTCAGAGAATTCTTGGAATTCAGAGAGATCACGGAATTTAGAAAAATCATGGAATTCAGGGAATTCATAGAATTCATGGGATTAAAGAAAATTATGGAATTAAAGGGATTCATGGAATAAAAGGTATTCATGGAATTCGGATAATCTCAGAAATTGCACGAATTCATAAAATTGAAGAAATTCAGAGGATTGAAGGAATTCAGATAATTCGAAGAATTTAGAGAATTCAAGACATCCAGAGAATTTAAGATAATCAGATAATACAAGGCATTCAGAAAATACAAGGAATTCAGAAAATTCAAGGAATTCAAAAAATTCAAGGAATTCACAGAGTTAGAAGAAATTAGAGAATTAGAGGATTCCAGATTATTTAGGGAATTGCGAATATTCAAGTATCTTAGATTATTCAAGGGATCTTGAGAGATTCAGAAGTAAAGAGAATTAAGGGAATCCCGAATATTCACCAATTTCATGCATTCTGAATGATTAGGAAATTCAGAGAGTACAGAGAGAGTTCAGAGAATTCAGGTAATTCGGAGGAATGCAAAATATTTCAAAGCAGTAATAATCATCAGACCTATCCGCTGATTACCGCGTATAATGTATTATTAAAATAAGTGGCCAACTCAAAAAGCGAAGCGGTTCTTTTAGTCGGATACCAGAGCTCGGCCATCGGCTCAAGGTCGGCCCGGCTTTGGTATCCAATCTACGGTAACCATAGTTGGGCCGACTAAGGTGTTTTCAAGCAGCCACTGTTCCACTGACATTGGCAACCGACGTCGACGACGGGAAAAAAGCCGACTGTCTGCCCAATTCTGTCCCAACTGTTTTCAACCACGTTCGTGTTCGAGGGTTATGCACAAATCTGGGGGGGGGTCAGTTTAACCCTGTTCGTGTTTGACGGTTCAGCGAAGAATGGGGGGGGGAGGTGACTAAGACAGAAAGGCGATCGTGCTCGTAACCGGAAGCGATACCTACGTCAGAAAGAAGGTCGTCTTCGTATTTGAATTCGAGTTCGAGTAAATTTATTGATATTTGGAATGATGCACGGATCACAATATATCAAAATGGGGGGGGGGGGGTAATAAGTTAAAACAGTGCACGTCGAATATTACTTGAAGCCCGTCAAGGAACCTGGGGCACCTTTCCGGGGAACTTCCGGTCGGGATGTAAAGAGTATCCTCGTCTCCAGCGAAAAGCGTAGAGGGAGACGGTAACGTTCTAATTGGACTAAAAATCAGCTCTGGTACGGTCACGGGACGAAAAGGTCTCACTGATTGAGTCAAGGGAGACAGAGGTGGTATACCGGGAACCGTTGAGGGATTCTGCTCTGACACCTCTGAGGTGTCCAACGAGGAACGTTGAGATGTTTCTAAACGCACGGCAGACTCTTCGTGCGCGAGGGCGGTTGCGCAAGGCCTTTTGCCACACGGCGACGGGCGCGCTTTCGAGACCCCTGGCCTATACGTTTCGGTTTCACCGTGGTTGATGCGCTCTTTGCCCCGGAATTATGAGAATTGGCTGAATTTGCAGGAATATTTGATTCACGGGCACGACGGGCGCGGTAGGCGTTTTGACTTAAACATTGGGGAAAGAAAGCGGAAACCGGTCGGGCATTCGGACCCGTGAGGCGACGTCCGCGATACGCGTTCAGACTAAGCCGTTTCGGTTGTCCCTGAGTTACGTTGTTTGTATTTGTGGGATGCATCTAAAAAAAAACAAATAAAAATATCCGCGAATAAGATCCATCAGAAATTAAAAGAACTGCGCGAATCAGTGGAACGATTTTAAAAAGAATAAAAGAAAATAAGTTCCGCGAGGTAGGGGGGGGGGGCCGAATAAAAATAATCGATAGTGTGGGTCACGTTAACGCGTCAATTTCAGAATACCCAAACAATCAATCGAAACATAATGATTGACTACCGTAAGGCATTCGATAACACGAACCATGAGCTACTTATTAAGCTCCTTGAGTGCCTGGAGGTGCATCCCAAAATAGTGAGATGCATAAAAGAGCTTATGCTTATGCTATATCACATATAAGACTCGACAAGTGTGCCTGCGTCCACCTACACCAAGGAAGACGAGAAACTACACCGTCGCGTGACGATCAGGATGTTCAACTGATAGGCGGCAATACCATTCAACATCTTGGTAATGGAGAAACATATACATATCTTGGAATACCGCAAGCCAAATTCTCAGGAAAATTTGGGCTTCTGAATTATCTGGAAAGAATAAGATCCAGGCGACCAATATGCAGGCCGTTCCCATACTGCTCTGTACGTTTGGTGCAGTGAAATGGAACGTCGATGAGTTGAAGGAACTTGACTGAAGGACACGCGAAATGATGACAATCCCTCGAAGTCATCATCCTAGATCTTCCGCACCCCGAATATACCTACCTCGAGATAAAGGAAATAGAGGCTTGCCAAGCTTGAAGTGTCTTCATCGAAGAACGGTTCTGGCTACAGCCTCCTTAGTTATAAATAGTGCAGATTCTCTTATGCGACTCGTACATCGACATGAAGTTGTCAATGTTGTGGCATTCCTATACCGTGCCGCAGATAGGGTCGCAGAGGAGCTTGGCCTTCCATTTGATTCTAGCGACACTACACATGGCCTAGCATCACTAACACCTCTAGTGATCAAAAGTCGTGTACAGAAAGCAGAACATACGCTTGTACTAAGAGAAGGTGCTGACAAGCTCCTTCATGGTAAATTCTACGGCATCATACGTAGAGAAGAACTCTCGATAGGTTTGTCCAACATATTTCTCAAGTCTGCTGGATTGAGATCGGAAACTGAGGGATTTCTTTTCGCTTGTCAAAGCGACGTTATAGACACATTAGTTTACCGCGAGCGCATTATGAATATACCTGTAGGCGATACTAACTGCCGAGCGCGCAAGCAAGAGCCAGAATCACTTGAACATTTTCTGAGTGGATGCTCAAAGTATGCACGTGAGAGGTACATAGAGAGACACGATGCGGCTCTAAAAGTGTTATATTACCATCTTAGGCACTTCTATGGTGTTGATCTATTGCCCATCTTGCCATACATACATCTTGCCAACAGCGTTCCAGTTGCGTCGGGATTGGTTGCTTTAAGAAATCATGATCGTAGCTTCCGAAGCCTAAAACTTCTCACAAAAAAAAAATAATTATAATAATAGTAATTACAGTGATCCACCGAAGCTCTTTTTTTTAAGTGAAAGTTTTTCTTTGTCCAGAAATATCCTTTTTTAATAATGAAATCTATCCAACCACTTTGAATGTCACTTGGTACTACATTATATAATACATGATACATATTTTTGACCAAGGGTTCTTGTTATGACCACCGAAAAATATTTTTAAAAATTCTTTAATTTAATTTTCCGGTCGAACTATGCAAGATAAAGAAAGAAAATTTGCCCGCTTTGCGGGCAAATTCTCATCGCGCGCTTAGCGCGCGGCTCGCTTCGCTCGCAAGTTTGAGCGCACTTAGGGCGCGCACCTGTTGGATCTCGCGCTTCGCGGTCGATTTGGTATGCATCTCGCGCTTTGCGCTCGATAATGTATTCACCTCGCTCTACGCGCTCGAGTACTCGCTATTACGCGCTTCGCCGGCAAATACTCTCTTAGTAAGCTTCATCGTTATGGCCTGATTTTGTTTTAATCATGGCAATTTTACATAAAAAGGAGAACTAATTTACTTAAGGTTCTATCCACCTTAAGGAACACATTCTCATCAAGACTCTCGCGCTTCGCGCTCGATATTTGGTTTAAAGCTCCTGTAAACCTCGCGCTCCACGCTCGTTTCTGTTCATCGTATAATAGAAACCCAAAGTTTGAGCGCGCTTACGCAACATTTTTACAAAATATGAGCGCAACTTTCATACTACACGGGATGCACATGTCAGCCGCACATGCGCAAATCAACTTCCGATAGTTAGGTAAAATGGTCTATTATTCTTCTAACCTTTGTGAAGTTTTGGCCAAAATACGTTCAATTTTTACCCGTTCAAAAATTGAACTGCAGCACATTTTAACTTTCATTTTTTCCGTTAAAAATTTTGTTAATTCTTTCGAATTTCGCAGTGAATTTCAAACGAGAATATCAACTTCACCAAATCCAAGAAAGATAAACTGATTCTATTGATTAGTTAAAAAAGTGTAGAATTTGAAAAAAGATCTTGCTATTTTGTGAGAATTACACTTTAACATTTGAATAGGTACTAATAACGTTTTCAAAGAACTTCTTTTCCCGAATGCCAAATGTATGTATCACTATATTTCATAAGGTTTAAGCTTCCTTGCATCATATTGATTTTAGAAACTTGGTATATTTCTTTTTCTCAAAATTTCCGATCATAGAATAGTTGAAGACATTTATTTTGAAATTACTATAATTAATTTTGATTGAAAAATATTTTTGAAAAACTGGACGATAATGTTAGATTTCAGCAAATGGAATATTTTGAGTTATGAGAATATCTATGCTACAGTCATGATTTTCGAGCAAAGCGGGAAAATTTCAGTCTTTAATGTCTTCTTTTTTTTACTTTTCTGCATGTCTTTGACATGATGACAATTCTATGCAGCCAAGTTTTAGTTCATTTGATATATTATTAATTTTGTTAAGTAGAAGCTTTCTAGAAAGTACGTTCATTGTCTGTGAACGCTGAACGAACTAAACGTAATTTGAACTGTACAAAATGCTGGAAATATTCAGAAGAGTCTAAATAATTTAAAATAAGCGAATTAGATAAAATAGGGAATAAGACAATGGTGAATTTTGTTATCTTACATGAGCTCGCATGGAAAATACTCTAGAAAATAGGATGAAAAATTCTTTTCCTCGATCTTCATACACACTACTTTATATGCAATGATGATTTGTAACCACTTCACACTGAGAGGTTCCAGGTCAGGAATGTCATAGTGGTTATCTATATAAGTGATTTTCTTGAAACTGGAGAAAATAGAAGTGCTAGGTGTACTGTAAACAATTTATGTTGAAACATTCCCTTAAATATATTGGCAGTTTATTTGCAAAATGTAAGGCAACGTTCCAATACATAATATATTTAGTTTTTAAATGCTGGTATTGTTCTGTTGTCATATATGTATTGGAATATTAGCGACACATGAAATGCAATAATATTTAAAAATTGAAAAAAATTAAATATTCACTTGCATTCTCATCTAAAAATCCCAAACACTATGTCACTGTTGAAAAAAACGTTTTAAGTTAGAACTGAAAAACCTTAAAAATCATTTTAAAGAATCTATTCAGAAATAAAACATATTGTTAATAATTTAAAAACTGAATAAACCTAAACGGAACTATTAAAATTGACTAAATAATTTTTTAAAAAATTTGAAAACCTTGTTAATAATAATGGGGGAAACTCCCGCTTTTTGGCGACGCTATTTTAAAAGCGAAGTTATTAGAAAAAAAAAACATTTTTTCAAAATATTCATTGATGCACAAATAAAGAAATTAATTAATTAGCAAGCGAAAGTTTTCCCTCCTTCTACGGGGTTATGGTTAAAATCTCCGTGTGAAAAACTCTTCTGGCGCTGCACAGTGCGACGAATTAGAAAATTGGGGTTCAAAACGATCCAGAGCTTTAATTAGCCAGAGCCTTGATTAAAAACGACTCGAATGACCGTAATATTTATACATTTTGTTGAAGATTAAGTTGCTTAAGTTATTTCCGATACACTGGGAACCGGAAGTAGTTACTTTCGATTCACTATATTTCTAGAACAGATCGCCCCGAAGCTTCGTGGTGAGGGATGTGCTATTGTACATCATCAGATACTCACGAAGGCTTTCTTTCAAATACTTTCTTTCAATCTGGCTGATTTTTGAACGCTTTACAATATCGTGATTTTGCCTTTTGACTTTCCCGTTCAGCTGTGGCCAATATGGAATGGGTGTTGAAGAGAAAAATATTATATTATTCACAGAACGATCCAAATTCAATGCTGACAAAATTGTTTCCCATTATATGCTGTAATTGAAATGAGATATACTTGTCTATGAACACTACTAAGTGGGCATTGTTCGGTAATGGTCCTAACGAATTGATAGCAATATCAACCCGAGAAGCTGGAGGGAGTTCGCGTCTTTTCATTGGTATTCGAGGATTTGGCAGACCCACTAGAGTACAGCTCCTGCAGGTTCGCACAGGTTTTTCGACATCCTTCTGTACTCGGAGCCACCAGACTTTGGATCTCAGACGTCCCTTCATAGCGACTATACCGAGATGATCTTCGGCTGCTGCATCTGATGCCTCCTTCTTGAGCTTTCCTGGTATTACTATCTCATTTCCGCGAAGTAGAATGTTTCCATAAAATCATAGTTCGTTTCCAAAGATCCGGTATCTCTCAACCGATTCGTTCTAATCCTGATTGAAAATTCCTTTCCCTACGTTATCAATTTCGGGATCGTCTCCCGAGAATTTGATGTTATCTTTCATGGATAGTTTCAGAGGTCTCGACTGTTCTACGATCTCGTGCACATATCTATCGTCTCCAGCTGGTGGAGTATTTGAGCATTCACACAATCGTGACAAGGGATCAGCTATGTTTGTTTTTCCGGGTTTGTAGATCATGTTATACTTGTACGATTGTAGTCGTAACACCCACCTTTCGATTCGCGCATAGGGTTTAGATTAAGGACCAAAAATTATCTCCAGCGGCTTGTGGTTAGTTATAAGATCAAATATTTTTCCAAACAGGAATATGTCGAACTGATCTACGTCACATAATAAGGATAATGCTTCTTTCTCAGATAAGCTAAATTTGCGTTTAGTAGCTGCCAATGTCCTATTCCCGAAAGCTATTATTCTAGGTCCATTTGAGTCAATTTGTATAAGCACGGCTCCAAGAACAACTAGGCTTGCATCCACAATCACGTGTGTCCTACTTCGGACGGCGTGATATCCTAGAGATTGTATTTCCCCGAGGGTTTCTTTTGGTTGGGTGAATGCCTCATTCTGTTTCTTAGACCAAAACTTTCCTAGATTTGAGTTTCTTCCAATTTTCTTTCTTAAAAGCTCTTTAGGTGGTTCTGGCATTGTCGCTCAATTTGGAATCCATTCGTTGATGTGACTGATCAACCCTGAATAACTTTGCAGCTCTTCTACAGTCCCTGAAACTTGAAGCTTGTCTATACTTTTTGTATATTTATCCAGTGGTTTAATTCTCTTAGCAGTGAGCTCATGTTCCAATAATAATATCTTCTCCACTTCATATACACATTTATTCGTTGATCCTGAAAACCAGAAAGTCGTCAATCAAGTTTATGACAACCTCACAATTTAATAACATTCATTCCAGAATCTTTTGGAATAGCTCAGGTGCGCAGTGTATACAAAATATTAACCTTTCATACTGATATAAACCTGCTGATGTTATAATTGTCGTTATGTGTATAGATTTCGAGTGGATTTCCACTTGGTGGAAACCATTTTTCAGGTGAAGCTTACTAAAATATATATTTTTTTATTCTAGATAGCAGTTGGTCCATGGAGGGCAACGGATGATTTTCACGCAAAAACTCTTTAATTTTATTCTCAAGAATGTTCCTTTTTCTACTTGATTGACATCCACGCATATCTTCAGGATTCCTGATCACATTGCTATTTCCTTGCCCAAAAGGTCTCTTGGTCCGCCTTTGATTACATAAGAAATAGTTGCCACCCTTTTTCCGTTTACTTCGAGCTCTTTTCGACAAGTAAAAATAAATGTTTAACCTTTCCCCTATTTTCCCCTTTTTCGTGAGAAAATTACCCTATTTCCGCTTTTTTGAGCTCCTTTTGCGCTGTGATCCGTTTTATTTCTTTATTCGAATATATGCTGGAAAAAATTTTTACACGAAGGTACAACATTTCTACAACTGTAATTTTTTGTTAAAACATGCACTTTTTTGTAAAAAACGTACAAAATTTAACAAAGTTAAATACAAAAAGCTAATTTTTTATTGTACTATTTTGTAGAAAAGTAAAAAATAATTAACAATAAAGTACAAGTTTCTACAATTAAAAAATTGGTATAACTTTTCATTAATATTTTTTAGACTTTGTTGTAAAAATCTACAAGGTATTACAGAAAACCATAGACTTTTACATTGTTTTCAATTTGGATATTTGACGTCATGAAAAAATTTTTAATCTTACGTAAATTACTGTAGAAAATTACAAATAAAAAAAATACAAGATTTCACAAAAGTTGAAGTATTGGAAAAAGGTACTTGAATAATTAATCTTTTTTGTTTGAAATTCAACTATTCAAGTTCAAGAATTATCAGTATACTTGAAATTCATCACTTTGTTCGAAAATGTAACTGTTTTTTTGAAAATTCATTTTTTTTATTGGAAGTTTTTTTTTAAACTGAAAATCTTTCTATTTAACTTGAATATTTCATAAATTGATAATCTAACTACTACATTTTTGGTTGAAAATGTATAATTTTAGTTGGAAATTCATGTATTCCAGTTAAATATTCATCATTGTAGATAAAAATGCATGTTTTTAGTAAAAAATAAAACTACTTGATTGAAAGTTAAATTCTTTTGTTAAAAATTTATTTTTTTTGTTATAAATTGATCTTTTTGATTCATAAGTCATCTATTTCAGTTAAAGATTAATCATTTTAGTTGAAAATTCATCACTTTGGTTGAATATATATTTTTTTTTAATGAAAAAATAATTTTTCTACTTCAAAATTTAACTATTCCAGTTTTGAAAAATTTAATTACTTGGTTGACAGTTAAACTCTTTTGTTGAAACTTTGTTTTTAGTTAAAGTATCATTATTTTAATTGAAAATTCATCTCTTTAGTTGAAAAATGAGGTATTTTGTTGAAAAATCTTTTTTTTTGTGACTGAAAATTAATTTTTTTTAAACTGCAAATGTAACCATTATTTTTTGTTAACAATTATTTTTTCAAATCGAAAATTCGTCTCTTTTGGTAGAATTATTATTATTTTAATAGTAGAGTTAATTAATCTTCTGGGCTGAAAATTCATCTTTTTGGTTGAATTTTTTTTTTAATGGAAAATGAATTTTTTTACCTAAAAATTTAACTATTCCATTTTTGAAAAATTTCAGTACTTGGTTGAAAGTTAAACTCTTTTGTTAAAAATTTGTTTTTAGTCAAATTATCATCATTTTAATTGAAAATTCATCTCTTTGGTTGAAAAATGAGTTATTTTGTTGAAAATTACTTTTTTTTGTGACTGAAAATTAATTTTTTTTAACTGAAAATGTAACAATTATTTTTTGTAAAAAATTATTTATTGTAAAAAATTATTTTTTAAAATCGAAAATTCGTCTTTTTTGGTAGAAATTAATCTTCTTGGTTTTAAATTCATCTTTTTGGTTAAAAATTTGCTTTCTTTTATGGAAAATGAATTGCTTTACATAAAAATTTAAACATTCCAGTTTTAAAAAATTCCATTAATTGGGTGAAAGTTGAAATCTTTTTAAAAAAATTTTTTTGGTTGAAGTATCATCATTTTAATTGAAAATTCATCGCTTTGGTTGAAAAATGAGTTATTTTGTTGGAAATTCTTTTTTTTTTTGTGACTGAAAATTAATTTTTTTAAACTGAAAATGTAACCATTACTTTTTGTTAAAAATGATTTTTTTTAATCGAACATCGAATTGAAAATTTAGGATAATGAATAAGAAGCACTGAGAAACGCGGCTCTGGTCCTAAATTTTTATAATTATGAAAAAACCAAAAAAAAATTATTTACAAAAAAAACTTTTTCCATAATTATGAACATTTAGGACCAGAGCCGTGTTTCTTAGTGCTTCCTATTTATTATCCCAAATTTTCAACTTGATGTAGCTATTCGTGTAAAAATAAGTTTACAAATGAAAAAAGTGTCGGTAAGGTAGGAAGCCAGTCACCTGACCCACTCGTCACATGGCCTTAATGCCCAAAACCATGAGCAGAGACCCAAAATATATTGCCCAAAAATCATAAGGACCAAATACGTTAAAATATTAAAAATTATTTAAATTATTTTTCATCACTATTTTCATAAATATAACAATAACAGCAAAAGTTACAAAATTATAAAATTTTTATTTTATTTTAAAATCACGTTCCATCCTGTATGATATGCAACCCAATGAACAGAGTAGTTCTTATTGAAAGCAACCTAAAGGGGTTTGAATTATAAAACCGAATTGATAAAATATTTGCTCGACATTTTAAATTTAGAACTTTTTATGCTGCAAAAATATTACTTCAGGCATGATTGTTATATTGCTCTCCGAAAAAAAATTATCATAGAAAAAAAGCGTATTTTAAAATTGTTTATCAAAATTACATTATACATTTTTGTACATTACAAAAGTCCTAAGATTCTCAAATATTTTAAAATTACTATAAGATATTATTTTCATATGTCGCTTGATTTATTGAGGGATTCAGAAGAATACTAAACCATTCTTCTAAACGCCTGAGGCGTTTTGGGCAATTAGAAGAAACCAGCCGAAGAGCATTAAAGCACACATTAAATGGTTACTTGACATTTTTTTTGTATTTCCATCTAATTGATGAAATATACTATTAAAAAATTATGATTTTATTTCATATACTTAAAAAGTCTAATTTTGAAGCAAAAAAGATGAATTTTATACAAAACAGTTTAATTTTTTACGCGAGATTATGAATTTTCAACAAAATACATACATGTTTAAACAAATAGTTTCATTTTCAACCAAGATTCTCTACAAAAAAAAATAATTTTTTGCAAATGACATAAATTTTCAACTAAGTAGTTTGAACAATGTATGTGATGCTAGTTTCTAAAAAATTTTCACTAAATAGTGTAACTTCCAGATTAAAAAGGATCAACTATTAATCAAAAATGGTGTAGATGAATTTTCATTCCAGAGAATTAATTTTTAATAGAAAAAAAATTTCTACAATAATGCTGAATTTTCAAAATATAAAGGAGGAATTTTCTACAAAACTATTGAATTTTCAACCCGAGAATATGAACTTTCAACAAAAAGGTAAACTTTCAACCAATAAAATAGTTTAATTTTTCAATAAAAAATTAATTTTTATCGAAAAGAAAATTGGTTTTAGCGAAGAAAGTTAATTTTCTACTAAAAAGAGAAGAATTTTCAACAAAATACATAAATTTTCAACGAAATAGTTTGATTTTAAACTCAGAAGATTATTTCTCTACCAAAAAGGCAAATTTTCAGCAAATTACATACATTTTCATCTAAATAATTTGAGAAATGGATGTGATGATAAATTCTAAAGTTTTTAACTGAATAGTGGAATCTTTTATCTAAAAAATATTATTTTTATTTAAGAATTGTATAGTTAAATTTTCATTTAGAATAATTAATTTTCAAAACAAAAATGAATTTTCAACAAAGCAGATTAATTTTGTGCCATCTTGTTCAATTTTCTACCAAAGTGTTCGATTTTTAAGCGAAAAGGACGAATTTTGTTCAAATTAGTTGAATTTTCAAACCCAGAATATGAATTTTTAACAAAAAATTAAATTACAACCAAAAAGATGAATGTTGAATAAAATAGTTACATTTTCATTCAAAAAAAATTGAATATTCAAATTTTCCGCTGAGAAAATTAATTTTCAACAAAAAAATAAGCAAATTTTCATCCAGAAATGAGTTTTTATCAAAAATGATGAATCTTCAAACCAAACTAAATTTTCAACCAAATAATTAAATTTTCTAATAAAATAGATCAATTGTCACCAATAAATTGAATATGTAAATTTTCAGGTGAAAAAATTAAATTTCAGAACAAATATTTTCTTCTGAAATTTTCATCCAGAAGGAATTTTCAATAAAAATTATGAATCTTCAAACCAAACAAATAATTTTCAACCAAATAGTTGAAAAAAATTAATTTTTAACAAAGAAATAAACGAATTTTCACCCAGAAATGAAGTTTTGACAAAAATTATCAATCTTCAAAGCAAAAAATGAATTTTCAACTAAATAGTTGCATTTTCTACTAAAATAGAGAAATTTCTACCAAATAATTGAATATTTAAATTTCCCGATGAGAGAATTAATTTTTAACAAAAAAATAAAATAATTTTCAACCAGAAATGAATTTTCAGCAAAAATTATGAATCTTCAAACCAAAAAATCAATTTTCAATCAAACAGTTAAATGTTCAGTTTAAAAATTAATTTTCAATAAAAAAATAAATGAATTCTCATCCAGAAATTAATTTTTAACAAAACTGTTGAATCTTCGAATCAAAATCGAATTTTCAACCAAATGGTTAAATTTTCTACTAAAATAAATTTTCTACCAAACAATTGAATATTTAAATTTTACGTTGAGAAAATTAATTTTCAATACAAAAATAAACGAATTTTCATCCGGAAATGAATTTTTAACCAAGATGATGAATCTTCGAACCAAAAAATTAATTTTCAACCAAATAATTTAATTTTCTGATAAAATAGACCAATTGTCACAAAAAAATTGAATAGTTAAATTTTCAGTTAAAAAAATTAATTTTCAGAAAAAAGATTTTTTTTCTGAAATTTTCATCCAGAAATGAATTTTCAACAAAAATGATAAATCTTCAAACCAAAAAATTAATTTTCAACCAAATAGTTAAATTTTCAGTTAAAAAATTAATTTTCAACAAATAATACACGAATTTTCATCCAGAAATGAATTTTTAACAAAAATTATGAATCTTCAAACCAAAAAATCAATTTTCAACCTGATAGTTACATTTTCTAGTAAAATAGATAAATTTTGACCAACTAATTTAATATTTAAATTTTTGTTGAGAAAATTTATTTTTAACAAAAACATAAACAAATTTCGATCCAGAAATGAATTTTGACAAAAATGATGAATCTTCAAAGCAGAAAATTAATTTTCAACCAAATAGTTACATTTTCAGTTAGAAAATCAAATTTCAAAAAAAAAAATAAACGAATTCTCATCCAGAAATGAATTTTTATCAAAAGTAATGAATCTTCAAACCAAAAATTAATTTTCAACCAAATGGTTGAATTTTCTACTAAAATAGATAAATTTTTACCAGGCAACTGAATATTCAAATTTTTCGTTGAGAAAATTAATTTTCAATAAAAAAATAAACAAATTTTCATCCAGAAATGAATTTTTAACTAAGATGATGAATCTTTAAACCCAAAAATTTAATTTTTAACCAAATAGTTAAATTTTCTACTAAAATAGATAAATTTCTATCAAAATATAGATCAATTGTCACCAAAAAATTGAATGGTTAAATATTCAATTGAAAACATTAATTTTCAGAAAGAAAATATTTTTTGCTGAAATTCTCATCCAGAAATGAATTTTCAACAAAAATGATGAATCTTTAAACCAAAAAATTAATTTTCAAGTGAATAGTTTAATTTTCAGTTAAAAAAATTAATTTTCAGAAAAAAGATTTTTTTTTCTGAAATTTTCATCCAGAAATGAATTTTCAACAAAAATGATAAATCTTCAAACCAAAAAATTAATTTTCAATGAAAATGTAACTGTTTCCTTTTTGGTTAAAAGTTGATCTTTTTAGTATAAACAATAAACTATTCGGTTTAAAATATATGTAATTTTTTGAAAAGCTTTCTTTTTCGATATAAAATTAATCTTCTTGGTTGAAAATTTAACTATTTGGTTAGAAATTTATATATTTTGGTTAAAATTCGTCTTTTTTGGTAAAGGAAATCTCCTTTGTTGAAAATGCAACTATTTGGTTAAAAATTTATCTACTTTGTTGAGAATTCGTCTTTTTTAGTAGAAAATTGATCTTCTTAAATCAAAATTTATCTTTTCGGGTGAAAATGTAATTATTTGATAAAAAATTCAACTGTTTTGTACAGAAAATTCGTTTTTTTTCTTGAAAATTCAATATTTGGGTAGAAAATTAAACTATTTTGTAGATGATTCGGTTGTTTATATTAAAAATTAATTTGTTTTGATGGCAATTTAACTGTTACCTTTTTTGTTAAAAGTTTATCTTTTTTGTTTAAAAAATCAACTATTTGGTTAGAAATTGATGTATTTTGTTAAAAATTCGTCATTTTTAGTCAAAGAAATCTTCTTAGTTGAAAATGCAACTATTTGGTTAAAAATTTATGTATTTTGTTGAGAATTCGTCTTTTTTAATAAAAAATTAATCTTATTTTGGAAAATTTATCTTTTTGGTTGGGGAACGTCAGGGATTTTGAAAAAAAAAATCTGACTAAAGTCAGGAACTTTCTGTAAGAGGCACTATAAATAATTTTCCAGGACAATAAATTTGAAATTTTGAATTTGAAATTCTTTTATGTTGTTTATAAAAGATTCTATGTTAAAATCTGTGCAAGATTAATATTCTGGTCATTGAATATTAATGTTGAGGGAAAACGAAAACTTGGTCAGAGAAAAATTAGGGTATTTTTAAAATGAAGTTTTGCGGACACCCTGATATAAAATTCTTGTTAGCAATTTATTTGCCTTGTATTTCTGTTTCTTTTTTTCTTTTTGTAGTCGATTCTTTCTGACGATTATATTTTTAGTTACAAATTTTAATATGTGGTTTAAAATTTCAACAATTTTGTTAGAAAAGCATTCTTTTTGGTTAAAACTTCAACTGTTTCATTGAAAATTCGTCTTTTTGGGTTGAAAATTCAACTATTTGGTAGAAAATTAACTTTTTGTTGAAAATTCAACTGAAATCTTTCTTGGTGGAAAACTCAACTATTGTTTTTTGAAAAATCGTCTGTTTCCTTTAAAAAAATCATCTCTTTTGGTAGAAATTTCATCTTTTTAGATTAAAATTGCGACTCTTTGGTTGAAAATTAATCTACTTTGGTTGAGGATTCAACTATTTTGTGAAAAATTCGCCTTTTTTGGTTCAAAATTCATATTTTGACGTTGCAAATTACATTTAAATCTTTCTTGGTTAAAAAATTCGTCTTTTAGTTTGAAAATTTATCTCTTTTGGTAGTAAATTATTTTTTTGTTTGTTAAAAATCCGATTGTTTGGTTAAAAATTATTCTTCTGGGTTGTTCTCTCTTTTATTTAAAATTGAAAATTTATTAATTTGTTTGCTTGAATTTTCGTTAAAAATTGATCTTTTTTAGTTTAAGATTTGTTACTTTTTTGGATAGAAAACTAAACTTTTTGGTTTACAATTTCCTATGTCTTGGTTAAAAAAGCAACTGTTCGGTTGAAAATTAACTTTCTTCTTGAAAATTCTTATTTTCGAATTGAAAATTCAACGGTTTTACAGACAATTTGATTTTGGCTTAAAAATTCATCTCGGTAGTTGAAAATTGGACTATTTTGTTAAAAATTCGTCTATTTTGATAAAAAATAAATCTTCTTTGAAAATTCGTTTTTATGGTTTTAGAATTCATCTCTTTAGGTAGAAATTTCATATTTTTGTTTGAAATATCAACTATTACATTTTTGGTTTGACTAAAAAAGAGACATTCATAATAAAAAAAGAATAGTTAAAATTTAGTTTTGAGAAATTTATTTTTGAAAAAAAATGAATTTGCAACCAAAAAGATACATTTTCAGAAAACAAGATTAATTTTCTATCCAACAAGACAAATTTTTAACAAAGAAGATTAGGCTTCAACCAAACAGTTGAATTTTCAATTGAAAAAGGTAAATTTTTATCAAAAAATGGAATAATTATATTTTCAATTAAAGTATTATGCTTATACAATAAAAAACGAATTTTTAACAAAATAATTAAATTTTTAACCAAAAAGATTAACTTCAGACCAAAATAAACAAATTTTTGATAAAATACATGAATTTTCAACCAAGTAGTTGATGAATTTTAAACTAACAAAGATAAATTCACAATAAAAAATGAAATAGTTATATTTTTAGTGTAAAAAAAATTAATTGCTAACCAAAAACAAAAAATGAATTATTGAACAAAAATATACATTTTCCAATCAGAAGATTAATTTGCTACTAAATAAGATAAAATTTTTACAAAATACATGACTTTTTAACCGAATAGTTAAATTTTTAACTAAAAAAGAGAATTTACAATGAAAAAAGGAATATATAAATTTTCAATTCAAAAAAGTAATTTTCAAGTAAAAAAGGGAATTTTAAAGGAAGTAGTTTAGTTTTCAACTAAAGAGATGAATTTTCAAGCCGAAAGTTTAATTAGAAAAAAAAACTAAATTCTAACAAAATGAATGAATTTTCAACTCAGGAAGACGTTTTTCACAAAAAAAATAAATAGTAGAATTTTCATTAAAAAAAATTAATTTTAAGTCAAGAAAGAAGCAACTTCTCAACCAAATATTTCAATTTTTAGTCAAACCATTTTCAACTAAAATCAAAAAACTTTGACTAAAAAAATTAAGTCTTAACAAACGAGATCATATTTCAACCAAGTAGTCTAATTTTTAACCAAAGGAATTTATTTTCTACAAAAATAGTTAAATTTAACAACAAAAAAAAATACTTAAATTTTCAGGTAAAAAACTAAATTTTCAGCCAAAAACGACAACAAATTTTTAGCAAAATAGTTGAAAACTACTCTGGATTATAAGTGGATTATTTTACTTTCTGCTACTCATGTTCCTAAAAATTACGAAATTTTACTTTTCATGGCAGCGCCGCGGTGGCGTCTCAAACTAACGAAATTTGGGCGCGAAATTCAAATTCGCGCTTTAACACGTTTGAAGTTCATTTGTAAAATAAAGTGAAAGAGTAAATTATTCAGTTTAAAGATAAAAATTTTATATTTTAGTTACTAAATTTTTCTTGACTAGTTCTGTTTTTTACACACATAAAATTATTGTCTACTGAAAGAAATGCAAAGTACGTGTTTTAATAACATTCCCTATTTTTTTACCAACTAGTCGAATTTTCGAGTAACGAAGATAAATTTTGAATAAAAAATGAAATAGTTCAATTTTATACCAAATTATGAATTTTCAAACAAGATGAGTAACTAACTGAAAAATTAAAAAAAAAATTTTTATTACCTCCCATCGGTAGTAAAATTGACTATCATTTGAAATAAAATAGTTGAAGTTTCAACTATAAAGGGTAAATTTTAAACAAACAAAAAAACGAATTTTCAACAGAATTATCAAATTTTCAACTACAGAAATGCATTTTTAACAGAAAAATACATTTTCAACCAGAAATTAAATGGTTAAATTTTCAGAGAAAAAAATGGAATTTTCAACAAAACAATTTCATTTTAAACAAAATAAATGAATTCTCAACTATAAAGATAAATTTTTAACCAAAAATCGAATAGTTAAATTCTCAGTTAAAAAAAAATTTCAACCAAAGACGTGAATTTACATACAAAAAGAATAATATTCCATAAAAAAAGACGAGATTTCATTGAAAATAAATGAATTTATTTAAGGGATTCCAAGGGATTTAAAAATGTATACAAAATTGCAAGGGATTTAAAATATTTTTAGGGATTTTAAGGGATTCTAAAAGATTTCAGAAGAAATGGAAAATTTTAAGGGATTTCAAAGAATTTGGTGGGATTGTAAATGCTTTTAAGGTATTTTTAGAGAAGTTTGGAAAATAAATGAAATTTAATTTAATTTTATGGAATAGTTAGGGGTTTTCAAGGTCTCCAAAGGATTGAAAAATAAATAAAGAATTCCCAGGGATTTCAAAGATTTCTAGGGAATTTCAGGTATTCTCAAGGATTTCAAGATATATTTATTGCAATTATTTTCAAGGAATTTCACAAGATTTTAAATATTATAATAAATCTCAAAGAATTTCAAAGATGTCTAGGAATTTTGAGGG
>JAABKJ010075445.1:137523022-137616076 GCA_011634705.1 Andricus grossulariae
GATTTTAGTTTCACTTTTTAATATCGAAATATGAGTTTTGAACAAGAATTAAAGTTTCTTCGAAAATAGTTGAACTTACAACACAAAAATACGAATTTTTAACAAAACAGTTGAAGTTTCAAACAAAAAGCACGACTTTTTAAAAAAAGTTGTTGAATTTTCAAGCAGTTGCATTTTTATCCAAGAAAGGTGCAATTTCTACTATAATAGGTGAATTTTTAAATTGAAAAAACAATTTTTTTTTTAAATTGTTGAATTTTCATCCAAAAAATATTTTAGTTTGACTTTTCAATATCAAAATATGAGCTTTAAACAAGAAGTAGATTTTCTACGAAACTAGTTTAATTTTCAACACAAAAAGACTAATTTTCAAAAAAAAGCTGAATTTCCAACCAAAATGCATGTCTTTTAAAAAAAATTGTTGAATTTTCAAACAGTTGCATTTTCATCCAAGAAAGATGCAATTTTGAAACCAGCTGTCAGCTAGGACTAGGCGAATCGCCGATAGAGTTGCATACCGAGCGAGACGAGCGAGAAATGGACGAGAACGAGAATGATTGTCGTATTAACATTTTAATTCTTGTCTCGTCTCGGTCAAACGAGATTCTCGTAGTACGAATGAGGAGGATCGAGATGGAACTAAATTAAAGTATATGGTTTTAGAAACATTTCCAAAGGTCCATTACGAGCATCTAACGACCATTATGTGATGTTTCAGCTGAACGAGAAATCTTACTAAAGAATATATGAGCTTTCAAGCAACGTGAAAATCACATATTTCGAAATCTTAAATCTACAGGATTTACAAAATTATTTACTATCCCAGTATCAAAGATGTTTTAAATTGAAATTGCTTTAGTTTACGTGAGAATTTCATTGAAAATGTACAACATTATTTATATTAAATCTAGCCTCAGAAACTTTTCATAAATAAAAATAAAAATACTAATAAAATCTCCCATGGTCGACGATAAAACTTTTTGTGAGCTCTTACGCACCCCATATCAAAAAAGTTTGTGAAATTCGAATTAAAAAAATTTTTAAGCCAAACATTTTTTTTCATTTTGATCCCTCTAGTAGCACCGGAAAACCTATGTGACCATTATTAAGGATTCTTTGTGCTTTTCAATTTAAATTAAAGGTGCAAAACCTCCGAAATGACAGACACTGGATTAGAAAGATAAGCATTATTTTCAACAGATATATAATCATTTATTAATTATTATAATTTCTATACATAATAAAGTATTAAAGTACAAATCACATTTTCTCCCGCAATTGACGTTCAATTATAGATGCCAAAGTACAATGCGACCAAGAGTTCAGTGTCATTGTGAATCTAATCGAATCATCACTCAATTGATTTCTGTGTTTCCTAATGGTTGAGGAACCCCTAGAGAATAAATGCCCTTATGGAACGGATGTCGCAGGAATGGATAAATAGTCACGGGCCATTCTTGCAAATTTGGATATGTCGTTTGATGATTTTTCCACCATTCTAAAACATTCGCAATTCTGTCTGCACGACCCTCTGTACAGTAGATTCAATTCTCGTTGCCAATCTGCATAGCTACATGCACCATCAGAGTTATCTTCAAACAATGAATCTACATCGATTAAGTCGCTTTTCTCTAAGGCTATTTGATAGACCGAAGTTTGTCTGGGACTTGCTCCAATAATAGCCTGATTATTTAAAAATTAAATTTAGATTACCTTATAGGCAAAATGCTTTTCAGTGGATTACATTTTCCACTGTTTGAATGTAATGGTCCTTTTATAATTAACGTTAAATGTAATCTAAATGTAATAAAATCTTTACTTTCAGGAACGCGAGAATTTTCTAGGTATTGCAACAGTCATGAACAGATAAATACATGTTATAATTGGACAAATTATAAACAGGGAAGTAGAAAAATTTTAATAAGAAAGAAAATTGCAATCGTTTGTAAATTTCTCTTAAACTCATGATATTTTGAATCAGGCTTGAATTTTTTCGAAAGTAATAAACAAATATTTTTCTCAATTATGTGTGATATACTTAAATAAGGAGGCAAAACAAAATTGGGAAACACTAAAAAAAATTATTTCACCTTGACATTTTTTATATTATACAAAGCGTATGGATAATGAATCCACTGTAATTTGGAACCTGATTCTCCTGTTGCATTTGAAAATAATAGTTCTTCAAAACCCTCTTGAACTTTTCTACCGATTGCGCTTCCATTTCTGTACCTGATGGAGTTTTTTCAAAGGTTTCAATTTTGTGCCTTGGATCTAGTATTAGTACAGTGCAATACGTCCAATTTATCTTTTAGTAATGCTTTATCAGTTTTGCGTGCGCAGCTTCTAGAGCTGTCAACATATTGTCTTCTATCGGGTTTAGTTTAGGCTTACTGTAGAGTGAGGATTTTGTGATTGTCATATACTGAAGGGTGGTTTTAAATATCGTTTCCGGCGGCAGTTACCCCACTGAAAAAAATTGTCTTATGACAAGGTAATTTAGCACTATTTTTTAATCGACAAAAAAGTGTATAAAGGCGGTCATTTTGAGGATTTTGTGATTGCCGTACACTTACGGGTGGTTTTAAAAATCGTTTCCGGCGGCACTTCCCCACTCAGAAAAATTGTCATATGACAAGGTAATTTAGCACTATTTTTGATTCGACAAAAAAGTGATTAAAGGCCGTCATTTTGAGGATTTTGTGATTGTCGTACACAAAGGGTAGTTTTAAATATCGTTTCCGGCGGCACTTACCCCACTCAAAAAACTTGACTTATGACAAGGTAATTTAGCACTATTTTTAATTCGACAAAAAAGTGATTAAAGGCCGTCATTTTGAGGATTTTGTGATTGTCATACACTACGGGTTGTTTTAAATATCGTTTCCAGAGGCACTCACCCCACTGAAAAAACTTGTTCTATGAGAAGGTAATTTCATACTATTTTTAACTGGAAAAAAGTGTATAAAGGCGGTCATTTTGAGGATTTTGTGATTGTCACACACAAAGGGTAGTTTTAAATATCGTTTCCGGCGGCACTTACCCCACTGAAAAAACTTGTTCGATGACAAGGTAATTTAATACTATTTTTAAGTAGAAAAAAAGTGTATAAATGCCGTCATTTTGAGGATTTTGTAATTTTCATACACTAAGGGTGGTTTTAAATATCGTTTCCATCGGTTATTACCACACTGAAAAAACTTTTTCTATGACAAGGTAATTTACTACTATTTTTAACTGGAAAAAAGTGTATAAATGCGGTCATTTTGAGGATTTTGTGATTGCCATACACTAATGGTGGTTTTAAATATCGTTTCCGGCTGCACTTACCCCACTGAAAAAACTTTTTCTATGACAAGGTAATTCAATACTATTTTTAACTGGAAAAAAGTGTATAAATGCGGTCATTTAGAGGATTTTGTGATTGTCGTACACTAAGGGTGGTTTTAAATATCGTTTCCGTCGGTTATTACCCCACTGAAAAAACTTTTTTTATGACAAGGTAATTTACTACTATTTTTAACTGGAGAAAAGTGTATAAATGCGGTAATTTTGAGGATTTTGTGATTGCCATACACTAAGGGTGGTTTTAAATATCGTTTCCGCCAATTATTACCCCACTGAAAAAACTTGTTCTATGACAAGGTAATTTACTACTATTTTCAAGTCGAAAAAAGTATATAAATGCGGTCATTTAGAGGATTTTGTGATTGTCATACACTAAGGGTGGTTTTAAATATGGTTTCCTGTGGCACTTACCCCACTGAAAAAACTTTTTCTATGACAAGGTAATTTAATACTATTTTCAAGTCGAAAAAAAGTGTATAAAGGCCGTCATTTTGAGGATTTTGTGATTATCATGCACTAAGGGTGGTTTTAAATATCGTTTCCGGCGGCACTTACCCCACTGAAAAAAAATTATTCTATGACAAGGTAATTTAATACTATTTTTAACTGGAAAAGAAGTCTATAGAGCGGTCATTTTGAGGATTCTGTGATTGTCATACACTTAAGGGTTGTTCTAAATATCGTTTCCGCCGGTTATTACCCCACTGAAAAAACTTGATCTATGAAAGGTAATTTACTACTATTTTTAAGTCGAAAAAAGTATATAAATGCGGTCATTTAGAGGATTTTTTGATTGTCATACACTAAGGGTGGTTTTAAATATCGTTTCCGGCGGCACTTACCCCACGGAAAAAACTTCTTCTATGACAAGGTAATTTAATACTATTTTTAAGTCGAAAAAAAGTGTATGAAGGCCGTCATTTTGAGGATTTTGTGATTGTCATACACTAAGGGTGGTTTTAAATATCGTTTCCGGCGGCACTTACCAAAATAAAAGAGGATTATATATTTTTAAGTTTGTTAAATTGATTGTTTCTTGTGAGGAAAATGGATTTTATTGAAATAGACAGAAATTGGTGTAATGGGATTGATGTGATGGGAGGACCTGTGAAAAATATCAAAGAAATTTACCTAATTAGTAAAAAATCAAGATCAACCATTTGACAACAAGACTTTCTGATCAAATGCAAAATTCATGGAGTTTTTCCTAAGAAAATGTTGACATCAATAAAAAGCTTATTTTTTATTTCGAAAACAAAAGTAATCAAGAAAAATTGGATAAAAATACTGGGCAATTTAAAAAATCTCTTTTGAATTTAACTATTAAGGAATGCCATTCACAGATACATTCTTTGAATGTCAAGGTCAAACAAATGATAGAAAAATTAGATCGACAAGTTCCCTCTTTTATTATCAAAGAATGTTTTGAAAGGGAAACAAGAATCAATAAAAATGCCCTTAAAGATAATATAAAACATGATCGAAAAATTTCAAACATACTTAAAGAGCAAGGAGATGTACAAAATTTAAAGGCGGGGATGCAAGAACCGGGCGATCGCTCGAAAACGTGAAAAAGTATTGTCCAATCGTCTTGTAATATTCAAATTTTAAAGTTCAAAAAATTGAATTAAAAATATATAGACTTGTAGAGATTATTAAAATTGGACTTCTTTCTATTTAAGGTTTTCCTTCCCGATGTAAATTTTTAATAATAAAATTGAAAAAATGAAGAAAAACAATTTCCCAAATTCAATTATTTTTTAACACATTAATCAGATTTACTCAGACGAATATGATTGAAACTGTTTGAAATTTGGTATACACATGCATTATACCCTAGCGATGCTTACAAGATGAAGAAAAAAGTAACAACTGCCAACTGTTTAATAATGATTAATTGGAAATTGAGACCTGACGGTAAGCACGTTTTTTTAGGTTCGGCAAAGAAAAGTATCGACTGAACTTTAAAATTGAAACAACTTCCAGGGATATATTTTTTCCTCACTATTGAAGGAAGATTTCTGGAAATTTTTAGATCAATTCATTAAAAATTGGTGGAAATATCCATTTTGTAAGAAAGTACGCGACGCTGCGTCGTCTACGACTCTCGTTAGCAGATTCGAATGCTTCTTAAAGTTAGTAGTTTTGCCTGTACTGTCCTATAAACATAAAGGACTCGTCTTTTCAGTAATGAAACCTTAAAAAACCTGCCCCTCCACCAATTAATAGAAACCCGATTGTTTTACATTTTTGGACATTTCGTTGATTTCAATGAATTAGCAAATAACTAAAAATATAAAAATTTGTGCTTTGAAAGTTGTTCCCCCCTTTACTTTGTTTTCTTCTTTTTAGTAATAAGGAATATAAGCAAACTGTCCGGTGCCTTGGTTTTGAAATGTTTACTATGAAAAGTACTCAGTGTCTCAAACTGTTTCGGAATGTACCTATCTCTTTCTGATTTATTGTCAAAATTTCAGAAAAACTCGCCACTATCTAGCATTATTGTGGGAAAAGATAGTTAAAAAACAATAATAATTTGATTAGACAACATTTTTGCCGAATTACGTTAATTATCACCTCGCTCTAAGTGAAAGGTTGAAAAAAGAGGAAAATTTTAGAAAAACTCGACGCTATCTAGCATTATTGTAGGAAAAGATAGTTAAAAAACAATAACTATTTGAAAAAACAACTATTTTGGTTCAATTTCAGTAATTATTACCACACTCTAAATAAAAAGTAGACAAAGAGTTGAATATTTCACCAAAAATCCGCAACTTTCTAAACATTATTCAACGAGAATATTATTAAAAATAATAAGTTGTATAGACAATTATGCTCGTTAACGTGAATTAATTATTACCTCACTATAATTTAAAAGTAGATCAAAAGCGAAAAAATTGAGAAAACCCCGGACTTTCTAATACTATTATAGGGTTTCCTAATTATATTTCTACATAATTGACAGTTTCGATTTTCCTTTCCTCTTGCTAAATGTTTATAAAATTTCGTAAAATAAAATGACGAGAAAAAGTATAACCTCTTAAGGATTCAGAGATTCTACACTTTGACTGAATTCATAGCAGAGTATCAGTGAAATGAAAAAATACTTTTTTAGAAGCAATTTATAATTGAATTTCGCAGAAATCTTTTTCTTTAATTCAGTATTTCACAAAATGTCAGTAAATATCGTGTTTGATGAAAAGGATAAAAAGGCAAGGTATCACCGTACGTGTGAAGATTTGTATAGGTTATAGTTGTCGACGAGAAGGCCAACTAAGGCTGTGCGATGAATAACGCTAATAAGAGTATATGATAAGATTTACTTACCTCTAACATGGTTGAGAATATGTTGAATTCGGATCATTGAATAGAGCAGGTTACTGAACAATAAGATTTCACGATACAAAAAGTTATAATTGGCGCATTTCGCATGCTGCCTGTTCGTGTTGCGTCACGTCATAACTGCGAGAAGACGTTAGATTCTCAATGAATTAATTTTAGTTCCAAGCTGATAAGGACTCCTTTTAAAACTATCTTCATGCTTCCATTTAGTTTTGAGCTTAATTTAAGGCAAAACTAAAAACAAGACAAACTCAACTTCAAGACTTTTTTTTCTGTGTGATTACTGTTGAAAAAATTGTCCTGTTTGCGGGAAGATGAATTATGGTAATTGTGTACTTTCGAATTCAATATTTATAACAATCTGTAGATTACTACAGGCACTAAATAATACCATATTGTTAGGTATAAGGATGTCTTCAAGTTCCATAATAAATACAAAAATATCCATTTTAATGTATAAAAAGATGAGAAAGTTTTAAGTCATATGTGAAAGGATGAATAAATGTGAGAAAGGATGAAAATCTGCCCTAGCGAGCATAGTGAACGGTGCGAGCTAAGACCGAATACAATAGAAAAATATATGCAAACTGCTTGGCGCTGACATTTCCCTGTTACATGTGATTCAAACGAGTTTGAATTTCAGGGCATATTTCGGATTAAGGAGTTTAAATATACTGCTTGTCCTTCGTAAATAAAGTGATCGCTTCCAAACAAGGTTATTATTATTCATGGTTGTTTTAACTAATGTGGAGTAAGAGGTTTAACGCCGATGATGTGCATTCGATAGGTAGGTTCGAATGTCTGTCTTCATACTCGAATGTTGAAAACCCAGCTGAACTCGGGAGGTATTTTTCTGCAGTTTTCCTCTTCCTTGGCCAAAAAGTCAGGCAAATGCGAGTACTTATAATGAAGACGGATTCACACGCAGAAAAAAGAAATGCAATATTTACTGATCAAGAAATAGTGGTGCAGTGAACATTACAGAAGGATCGGTAAATACAACCGATCCAATTAGCCCGCCCTCACAATCGTAACAAAGCAATCTATCCGCGTGGACCACCGGATGAATTTATGACGCCATCGGCAATGGATGGATTGCATCCCCTAAAAAACATTTATTTTTGACATTTCTGTGACAGTCGTCGCATTATTCCATATTCCGACTCAGCAATGACGGGGTTTTATAATAAATAACACCATTTTGGATGGCACACCTTATTCACAAATCGCGTGCAGTTGAGAGTTTATTGCAATAAACTCTCAACTGTAACACGTCTTGCTCCATGGAGGAAGACGTGTTTGTTTTCCGCGACTGTGACAGCTGACTTGTATCGATATGAGGTAAATGCGAGAGTTTTTTTCTTGTGCGCGCAATGGCATGGACGCCTATTCAAAAGTGTTTACCAAGGTCGCCACCTCAGTCAGAAATGCATTTCGGGATTATTTTACAGATCACAACTCGTATAATAGTGTAGTGGTTAAGATAGTCGACTTGCGTGCTTAGGTTTATGCGTCACAGATTCTGGAACTGTTATATATCCTTACAGTAACAGCCTTATATAACAATGTGACCTTTATGTCCCGTTCTTGGAAGACGTGTGACATTCAAGTGACATAAAAGTTCCATCACTCTGTTCTATATTAGTTACATCACAGAATTCTGGAACTGTTACATATCCTAAGAGTAACAGCGTCATAGGCCAGTGTGACCTTTATGTTCCGTTTTTGGAACACGTGTGCCATTCTAGTGACATAACAGTTCCATCACTCCGTGCTATATCAGTTACATCACATACTTCTGAAACTGTTACATATCCTCACAATAACAAAGTTATAAAATAATGTGTCCTTTTTCTCCCGTTTTTGGAACACGTGTGAAATTCTAGTGACATAACAGTTCCATCACTCTGTTCTATATTAGTTACATCGCAAAATTCTGAAACTGTTACATATCCTCACAGTAACAGCGTTATAAAATAATGTTTCGGAACAATCTGACCTTCATGTTCCGTTCTTAGAACGCGTGTGAAATTCTAGTGAAATAACATTTCCATCACTATGTTCTATATTAGTTACGTCACAGACTTCTTGAACTTTCACAGATCGTTCTTTCCGTTCGTGTGATATTCTAGTGACATAAAAATTCCATCACACGGTTCTACATTAGTTACATCACAGAATTCTGAAACTGTTACATATCCTCACAGTAATAGCGTTTTAAAATAATGTGACCTTTTTGTTCCGTTCTTGGAACACGTGTGAAATTCTAGTGACAGAACAGTTCCATCACTCTGTTCTATATTAGTTACATCACAGAATTCCGGAACTTTTATATATCCTCACAGTAACAGCGTTATAGAACAATTTGGCCTTCATGTTCCGTTCTTGGAACACGTATGAAATTCTAGTGACATAAGAGTTCCATCACACTGTTCTACATTAGTTACATCACAGAATTCTGAAACTGTTACACATTCTCACAGTAACAGCGTTATAAAATAATGTGAACTTTTTGTTCCGTTTTTCGAACACGTGTGAAATTCTAGTGGCATAACCGTGCCATCAGTCTGTTCCATATTAGTTACATCACAGAATTCTGGAACTGTTACATATCGTTCGTTCCGTTCCTGTGACAGTCTAGTGACATAACAGTTCCATCACTCTGTTCTATGTTAGTTACATCACGGAATTCTAGAACTGTTAAATATCCTTACAGTACTAGCGTTTCAGAACAATGTGAACTTTGTGTTTCGCTCTTGGAACACATGTGAAATTCTAGTGACATAAAAGTTCCATCACTCTGTTCTATATGAGTTACAACACAGAATTCTGGATCTGTTACATTATCTCACAGGAACAGCGTTATAAAATAATGTGAGCATTAGTTCCGTTTTCGGAACACGTGTGACATTCTAGTGACATAACAGTCCCATCACTCTGTTCTATATTTGTTACATCACAGAATTCTGGAACTGTCATTTATCCTTACAGTAACAGTGTTGTTGAACAATGTGACCTTGATTGTCCGTTCTTAGAACGCGTGTGATATTCTAGAGACATAACAGTTCCATCACTCTGTTCTATATTAGTTAAATCACAGAATTCTGGAACAGTTACATATCGTTACAGTAAAAGCGTTATAGAACAATGTGACCTTTATGTTTCGTTCTTGGAACACGTGTGCCATTCTAGTGACATAACCGTTCCACCCCTCTGTTCTATATTAGTTACATCACAGAATTCTGGAACTGTTACATATCGTTACAGTAAAAGCGTTGTAGAACAATGTGACCTTTATGTTGCGTTCTTGGAACACGTGTGACATTTTAGTGACATAACAGTTCCATCACTCTATTCTATATTAGTTACATCACAGATTCTGGAACTGTTATATATCCTTACAGTAACAGCCTTATATAACAATGTGACCTTTATGTCCCGTTCTTGTCAAGGAATTCATGGAATTCAAGGAATTCATGGAATTCAAGAAATTCATGGAATTCAAGGAATTCATGGAATTCAAGGAATTCATGGAATCCAAAGACTTCATGGAATTCAACGAATTCGCAGAATTCTAGGAATTCAAGAATTCACAGAATTCAAGGAATTCACAGAATTTAGAAATTCACAGAATTTATGAATTCACAGAATTTAGAAATTCACAGAATTTAGGAATTCACAGCATTTAGGAATTCATGGAATTCAAGGAATTCATGGAATTCATGGTATTCAAGGAATTCATAGAATTCAAGAAGTTGTTGAAATTAAAGGAATTCATGAAATTCAAGGGTTTCGTGGAATTCAAGGAATTTTTGGTATTTAAGGAATTCGTGCAATCCAAGGAAGTCGCGGAATTCAAGAAATTCATGGAATTCAAGGAATTAATGAAATTTAAGAAATTCATGGAATAAAAGGAATTCACGGAATTCATGGAAGTCAAGGAATTCGTGGAATTCGTGAAATTCATATAATTTAAGCAATTCATGGAATTCCTTGAATTACATAAATTCATTTCACTTAAATATTCTCTCAAAGTTCACAAAAACACACATTTTTTGAAATAATACAAATCTTGTGTTGGCCCAGTGTTGATCTAACTTGGTCCAAAGTTGATCCAAAGACCGAAAAAAATAACTATGAAACTAATTTAATTGCTGACTATTGTTCTAACATACATAGCTAAAGTTGGACTGAATATTCGGGCCGATGGTTGGAAAATAGGTTCAGAATTGGTAAAAAAATTTATCGATTTTTTCAGAACGCACTTAACGGTTATTTGGCAAAAGAGCAGCAATCTTGAGACTCGGTCATCTTCATAAGAAAGTATAGCTAAAAAGAACATTGCTTGTAAATAATTTACGTTTTCCCATAATTCCAACCGCTCTCTCTCTCTCTCTCTCTCTCTCTCTCTCTCTCTCTTAACATTTGTTTCATCTTTCTCCTCGCTCAATTTCCTACCTTTGTTTTGGAATTTATCATAATCGGAATCTCTCCCATCAAATTTTTCTTTCCCATAATTTCTATCGCTCTCATATGTTTCTTCCCTTCCATTGCTCACATCGTTCTCCTTATTCGAATCCCTATCTTTCATTTGGCCCTCTAAATCTGAATTACTTACATTATTGCAGCCTGTTTTCGTTGCTGGAGAATCTTTTTGATTTTTTTTTATTGTAGGACTTTTTGATTTTTTTTTTACTTTTTTTCTGGATGACGTAAGGTTCCACATTGGTTATTTATTGTTGTGATGAACTCAGCCTCGGTGAATTCTTTGTTTCTTAATTGAACATATTCTAAAATCAATAAAGATGTCGTGTTAATGAGGCTTGCTTCTGGATTTAAAAATGGAAAAAAATATCACAAAAATAAAGATGCGAAATTGCCTAATTCTCTCATATATTAAAAAAAAATAAAAGTCACGTGTGAAGAGATAGAAAAATTATTTTAAAAGTACTTGCCGCTCTCACAAGTACTAACTATATACAGCGAATCTAATGTGAGGGGGAACTCCATTTCCATGTTTTCCTAAAGCTGTCATATTTTTCAATTTTCTGGCTCATACTATTTCTAGAAGAAGTTGACGTGTCAATTCTCTTGAATCGTGCCGGAACCTTTTCATTAGTATTAATTTTGTTCTGTCTATGAAGACATTAGTGCCAGTCACCAATTCAGCCATATTCATATCTTGTTTCGCTTGTATACACTGTTGAAAATATTTCGCATTTTACTACATTTTTTTAGTACAAGTTTGAGGCAAAATTACAACTACTTTCATATTGAAGATGGTACGATTACTACTCACAGAACATCCTACTTTTGCTACCACGTTAGAAGACTGAAATACTTCAAGTTTCCTACGAGCGTAAACAGCAAGCTTCTCACAGAGCGACCCAAAAAACATAAATTATAGTAGTTATCTTCACATAAATGACTTTTCTGTCCATTTGACCTTCAAATGCCCATGACCCAGATATGCTGGGGTCAAACAGACCACGGATTCATGCTCAGCGGGCATAGCTTCTGGAGGCTACATCTGTGCCAATTTTCCAAAACAACCAAAAACTTTTTTTTTGGGCACAAAAGGAGTGCTGTATGGGACAGGCTGTGGGACTCGTATCTTGGATTAAATCGATACAAGGTATTTAGAAGTTAAGGATCACGGTGAGAAATTGTCTTGTACCCGAGGAACCTATGAAAATGCTCATATGTGAATGCCACGCCTCCTATGGACGTCCAGGGGCAGAAAAAAAATTAGGTTACTCAAGGAATGATTCTATTCACCTTTAACCAAAGCAGAATTTGAATATGATTATCTCTTCGTGATGACAGATACTTTCTCGAAATTCACAAAATTATTTCCCATACGTAAAGCGAAAAGTGAAATTGTAGTGAAAAAACTCGATGAGTTCTCTGAGTTGATTGGTAAGCCACAAAAGGTACTTGCTGATAGGGGAACACAGTTTACAAGTCAAAAATGTCTACTCGCATTGGAAGAACGAGCAATAAAAATGCTTCTAACGTCGATATATCAAGCACAGGCCAATATGGCGGAGAGAGTTAACAGAGAGCTCGCGAGACTCTTTAGAACACTTCTACTGTGAGATAAACATGGATCATGGTTCGCCGAACTCGATAATATTGAAACTATTTTGAACGAATCATATCATGAGACCACAGAAATCACGCCTTATGAGGCCCTGTGGGGAAAGAAGCCAAAGAGATGGTGGACGCACCTGCTACCACCGACGCCGCCCCACCCTATGCCGAATCAGCAAGAACAAATCATCGTACTGCGCGACAGAATCAAAACGAATCTTGAGAGGAGATTGGCCGGATTAAATAAGAACAAAAGATGCGTTACCTTCTCTAAGGGGGAGTGGGTACTCGCGAAAGCATGTAACGTCTCACATACGGCAACATGAACAATGACAAAGTTCCTAGCCCTGTACAAAGGCCCATACCGAATTAAGAAAGAAATTGCGATGAATGTATATATCTTACAAAGAATAGAAAATGACAGAGACAGGGGCCATTACCACGCAAATGACCTGAGAAAGTATCACTGAAGGAAAATTGGTGGAGGGGATGCGGAAAATGTGCAAGCGAGAGAAGCTGAAGAGCTCGAGAAAAGGGCCGAACTTGAGAGAGGTCAGTTCTAAGAAAAAACCGAAGATGCCCAACGCTACTATCCACTTCGACACTGTGGAGACCAGCTTTGACGTGGCTATCCAGTCTGACTTGAATCGTAAGGCGGAAAACTCGAAAGAGAGTTTTACGCATAATGATCACACCATAATGGCAAGATCTCGATTCATCAACGAGACAAACCGAAAAGCAATTAGGGCCAAGAATACCACGGTTTCCGAGGTTAATATACCGAAGCTTGGATTCAGCAAACAAAATAGAGGACTGGGAACGACAGATGATGAGTCCCAAACGCACATGGAATCGTCGCAGCCATCATCCAGCATTGCACGCATGGGATCGCCGCGGCCGTCTACCAGCGCAATACATGATGATTCTCTACTACCGTCAACGAGCACAGTATGCGAAATTTCACGAGCGCACTCCACAAGCTCGGTATATATTATTTCACCAGCACATTCCGCAGAAACAACGCACGTGAGTTCACCAGTGCACTCTACCAGCTCTGTGTGCATAATTTCACCACTGCTATCAACACACGAGGAACCCTGCGCAACGTCACAGTTATCAATGCCCAAAATTTATATAGTCTCGCCAGCTCACTCCACGAGCTCCGTGTGTATCATCTTATCACCACACTCAGCAAACATGGAGCATGCTGCGTCACCGCAGCTCGAACCCTTTCCGTGAACGGTCTACCAGATGTTATGTAGTCAATCACACATTGAACACGGGACGCATTCTGTCTTGTCGTTATCATCATCACTATTCTCTTCAGCGATTGCACTACTGGTTTCAAAAAGCCCACTATCATTGTCATCCGTATCAATGTCACTGTCACTTAGTTGTTGTTGCTGCTGCTGTTTTTGTTGTTGTTGTTGTTGGTATTGCTGATACTGATAATCCTGTTGCGAAAACTGGTGACATTGGTGTGCGTTCTGGTCATGTTGGTTCACATGCTCGAGAACTCGGAACCAATAAGTTGCACCCAGTTTATTCGAAATTGCCTTCAAACCACTCCCCGACAAATAAACATCAAATGTAGGTTTTCTGTCGATAACGGCACAAAGCTCGGTGATTTCGAGAAACAAGGGTTCTCCGGTTAACGCCCAACATTCCGGGATGATGATGAGTGGAGTTAAATTTAGGTAAATGACTGACATTTTTTAAGATACAGCTGAAACAATAATAAAATAATTATTAACTAATAATTTTTAATTACAAGATTATGTTTGAAATTCAAATTTATAATATAAGTGTATTATTAAAAAAAATGAATTACTTACTTAGAAAATGATTCCTTGTTGCCTTACTCTGAACTCTTTCAAGAAACTTTAGTGAATGAACCTCTCAGGCTTCCCTAGCACTTTAAAATAGATTTTTTTGTTCATAAAAAAAATTAAGATATAAAGCAGATCACACATTCGAAACTTCCGGAAGGTTCGAGAGTATGACGCGCAAAACATGATTACTGTTAAAATGAACCTTCTTATCTCTCTCTTCCGCTTCTAATATACTGATTGTATGATGGACAAGATGATGGATTAAGTAGTATATACTAGACGAGATTATGGATTAATTAGTATATATTCGACGATTTTGCTTTTAAAAAACCCCACGGCAAAGTATCAGTCACACCAGTAATCAGTACTCTCTTATCATCGTACCAACCGAGAACGGTTTTATTCTGCCTAACAGTATACACTTCATGCTTCTTGCTTTGAATTGTATTTTGAGATTTCTTCAAATTTTGACAAGATAGCAGAAATTTTGTATAATCATCAAATGTTATTTTATTCAAAGTAGGACCTCTAACCCCTTTTGCTTTTTCCCCCCTCTTTTTCACCTAAAACTTTAAATGGATATAATTTGGATCTTAATCCAACAAATTCAGTCATGATTTCATCATTATTCTCGTCTTCCATCAAACCAAGAACTTTGTTATTCAATAGGCTTATACCGTAAATATTATTTGGCGGGTAGTCTGCAGTGTCAACATTTTTTGCATCTCTCCTAATGTACTCGTATGAGGCACCCTGAATCAGAAAAAATTGTTTTTACGTCGATGTCTGTCTGTCTGTCTCTCGGTCGTCGTTGTCGTCGTCGTCTGTATACCGGATAAATTTTGAAAGGTTAAGGGGGGAGAATAGTTAATTCGGACAAAAAAGGCACATTTTCAAGCATTTTTTCAAGCGATACAGGTAATGTTCGTTTATTTCTTTGATTGGTACATGAGAATAGAAAATGTTGGCAGCAAATCTCCGAAGGCGCCTCGAAAAAAAGTTACTTTGCGGTGAGGGTTCTAACTGAACACTGGATCATCCGAAATCAAAAAATCTGTCCGCTGCCCGGGCACATTCTCATCGTGCGCTTCGCGCGCGGCTCGCTTCGCTCGCAAGTTTAAGCGCACCTGGGGCGCGCTACTGTTGGTTCTCGCGGTTCGCGCTCGATGATGTGTTTACCTCGCGCTGCGCGCTCGGTCTCCGTATTTCCCCCAAATTTTCGCTCATACCTTTTAAAATTAAAGGTCAAATCATCGATAACTGTAATTTGGTGATTGTGACTTCTCTTTTGTTAAAGCTCCTTTGGCTTTAACGAACACATTCTCGTCACCATGGGGACGTGGGATGGTTGAACTACGGTTGGTGATAGGTACTTTATCCAGGGTACGTTAGCAACTCCTGGCAAACATCTGATGCGAAAACAGATATTTCGAGGAGTAAATAACCAAAATATACCATTTCTGACGGGTGGTCCCGGCTGAGGTGACTTCCGCTCTTGATCGCGATGGATTTAGATTTGAAAAAAATTTAATATGGGTATCAACTTGAAGTGACCGGTGAGATAAATTTTACCCTGTGACAGTAAATTACCTCTAAGAAAATGGTCTCGTGTTTACAACGAGAGTAGGAAAATTCGGCACTCCTCTCTTTTGTTATGTTTTTAATGTATTCTATTTTATTTTATGTCTTACTCTATTATTTGGTTACTCTATTGTATACTTGTGTAATTTTAATTTTAAATTTTAAGAATTTAAGGCTGTTTTAATTTTTGTTGTTATTTAGTTCCTTAATTCCGCAGTCTCAAGCGAGAGCCATGCAAATTCCCGCCACCTACGTAATGATCGATCAGATGTGTCGCCGCTTTCGCCTTCATCAGACCTTCGCATCCACGTTCCCGATATAAATTTCTGGATTTTTTTTGGCTAATCCTTCTGACATCTAAGGTGGGATAGGAGATTCTGCCAAGGACACAATGTATTATACTTTGTAGCTCTAATCCTTCTGAAATGCATGGTAGAATAGATGATTCTACCCATAAGGTTAGAATGGATTCTAATTTTTTTTGGTCGTCTGAGATCCAAGGCACGTTCCTGGTGAAGATTGACCGTGGCCGTTAATACCAAATTCTACCTGGAAATAGGTAACTTCGCCTAAAAACTATTATCTCTAAATATGTTTCTGTGGTAAACGGGCATTCCTTGGCTCTTTATGCTATTTTTTGTGTTTTCTCTTTTATCGGGAACACTGGATAGCCCACTCCACGCCTGCAGTAAGGAGCTCCTCGTTCTCTACTTCGACTCCAGGATACAGAGATACAGATTCCAGAGGAGGAAGGATGATAGGATGGACGAATCAGAAGCGGACCTTACCGGCTACCTTTATCCTGACCGTTGTGAATTAGAGAAATTAAGTTCTCACGTTCCTTTAGTATACGGGCAAGCGCGAAAAACTCTCTCTTAGCGTCTGTACATTCGAAGCGTGAACGCGAGGTGCTGCGTTGCCCATCAGAATATACAAACTTTTCATAAAGTTGTGACCCTGATCTCTTCTGTAATTGCGACCCACCGTCTTAATAAACTGTTGAAAACACCTTTCTGACATTTTGAGAACCCCTGGATATTTTTTTTTTTTAGATCGCATTTTATATATATTTTTTATAACCCCTTTTGTATTTATTTATGAAAACTCTCTTTGTATCTATTTCCGACCACCCCTTTGTGTTTATTTTCAAGAACCCTTTTGTACCAATTTTTGAGAACCCCCTTTGTATTTATTTTCGAGAACTCCCTTAGTATCTGTTTCCGATAACCCTTTCATATTTATCTTTGAGATCCCTTTAATATCTATCTGTGTTTGGAGAACCACTCTTGTGCCTATTTTCAAGAACCCCCGTTCTATTCACCTTTGAACCCCCTTTAGTACCCATTTGGAGAAACCCCTTTTTGCGTTATCTTCTGAGACCCCTTTGGTATTTATTCATGAGCGTCCCCTTTTATATTTTCGAGAACTTTTTAATCTTTACCATTTCTTCAGGTTTTGAAACAAAAAATAGTCACAGGGGGCTAAATCTAGAGAATATGCTGGATGAGGTAGCAGTTCATAGCCCAATTCATGGATTTTTGCCATTGTGATTACACATGTGTTCACCCTTGAAATTGTCCTGATGGAACAGCACTTTTTTTTCGACAAATGCGGTCGTTTTTGCTTCAAATCAATATCGAATCTGTCCAAAAGCTCTGAATAATATTGGCCGTTGATGGTATCTGAAATCGACGAAACCCGTAGATTCTGAATTTCTAACTTTTGAATCTGTATATGCAACATTGAAAAAAAAAAATTATTTTCAATTTTTAATCCTTTTGGGTTGGCCTACCTGCGGTACTAGCCGATGAGCTACCTGGTAGGATGTGAATTAGCATATCTTCTGAAATAGTTAGACTCGTCAGGAATGGTCAGGATGTTCAGGAATTTTCAGAACTTCTGACCATTTGTGATGATTCCTGACTTTTTTTTCGTAGGGTAGTTCCATTTTTTGTTGATGGAAAACACTATTTTTAGTCAATGTGTAGAATCTAGTTATATGGAAGGTGCGCTCCAAGTTTTGTTGCGCCTAGGAAGTAATTAATAAAAATTTCGAAACCAAAAATAAAAAAAAATTCCAATTTTTAACGACTCTTCCAGAATTTATTAATAAGGTTATTATTTATAACGCTACGTTTCGATAGCAGACCGTTATTCTCATCAGGCGATTTTCTATTTTTTAATTACAATCTTGGAGTCTAATATGATTAAAAACCTGTAAGATGCGAAATTAGTCAATATTTGTAAAATGAGATTGTCAGTCTTGGAACTTAATTTGGAGGTTAGGATGAGTTTCAATAACATTATGTGCTTGAGATTTCTAATCAGGTTTTTAAAATATTTTTTATGTTGTTTTTCATTGTGTGAAGTTATAGTAATGAAATTTTAAAAAAACAGTGTATCTAATTAATTTTTTTAAGTTGAATTTTGAAGAAAAAAAATTGTCTGAACGAAAGTACAAGCGATTTGCACTCAGACAAAAAATAATAAAAATTCAACTTACCACAACTAATTAGTTACAGTGTTTTTTTTTTAATTTCATTACTATAACTTTACATAATGAAAAAAAAAACCATAATTAGAAATCTCAATCCCATAATGTTATTGAAACTCATTCTAACCTCCAAATTTAGTTCCAACACTGACAATCGAAATTTACAAATATTGACTAATTTCGCATCCTACAGGTTTTTAATTCTCTTCGACTCCAAAATTGTAACTAACAACTAGATAATTGCCTGATGAGGTTAGCGGTCCGCTATCGAAAAGTAGTCTTATAAATACTAACCTTCTTAATAAAGTCTGGAAGAGTCGTTAAGAATTGGAAGAAAAAAAAAATTTATTTTTCGATTCGAAATTTTTATTAATTACTTCCTGGACGTAAAAAAACTTGGAGCACAGCTTCCATATAACTTGATTCTACACATTGACTGAAAATTGTGTTTTCCATCAAGAAAAAATAGAACAATTCAACAAGCAAATTGGAGTAGAGGACTAAGCACATTGGATGACAAAAGTTCCAACACTGACAATCGAATTTTACAAATATTGACTAATTTCACATCCTACATGTTTTTAATCCTCTTCGACTACAAAAATGTAACTACGAGTAATAACTAGATAATCGCCTAATGAGGATAGCGGTCCGCTATCGAAACGTATCGTTATAAATACTAACCTCATTATTAAAGTGTGGAAGAGTCGTTAAGAATTGGAATTTTTTTTTAATTTTTGGATTCGAAATTTTTAATAATTACTTCCCGGACGAAAAAAAACTTGTAGCACACCTTCCATATAACTGGACACCACGAAGTAGTATAAGGAGACCCCACTACCATGCGGCCATTGGAAAATTTGGACGCATAGATTCGGATTTACTTAGTTTGCATCGTTCGCAGCGCCTCTTGTGGAAAAGCGTTGAAATACAAGATTTACAAATGGCGGTGCCAATAGTATAAGCCGGGTGTAAAGAAACACACACATGCTTGTCCCAAAATACAGATTTGACGAATGTGTGTCCCTGCAGGTATTAAGGTCTGTATGCATGTATGCGTGTTCCCGCAAGAGGCGCTACGAGCAATGCAAACTAACTAAATCCGAATCCACGCGTCGCGTACATATCCATTTTTCGAGAGGTAGGCACGTTGATTTCGCAAGAATTGAAGCGAAACGTGCTGAAGCTCCGGGTTTTTTTGGCACCACAGAGTATGCATACGTGCCATAAAGCCATCCGGTTATTTTTGGACTTTACCAGTGGATACTTTTATAAATTTATTTTTGCTTAGAGCCGAGAACTAGTGCTCGTGTCCGATTCATTACCCTGAATGAATGTTAGATATTCAATTCCGCCTTCTTTGCTAAGATCTGGAAAAGCGTTATTGCGCATGATATTATTCGTCGGCGTGACATTTGTGCGAATCCTATACTACAGATGGCCGCAGCTGTATGATTTTCAGCCCTTCGAAAATTGCCGAATAGACGTCGACCGCAGCGCCACTCGTTTCGCCTGCATAGCAGACGAATTCATGACTCGCTTCGCTAGCCCCGGTTTGTTTACTATCGGCCCGGTAGAACCTGGACGTCTTACCCCTGGCTCAAGCGTGTCCAGGTCTCTCTTCCAGACCCGAGCCAGAGTTCCTCTTGCTTTATGGTGCGCGTGACGGTTTCCCTCCAGCTCCTGCGGCCCATTCTGTAGTGTCGCAGCCTAGTCGAAGGGCCACATGGTGATGGGTTTTGTGTGTTGGCTCGGTTACACGAGCCAAGTGGTGTAATTCATATAAAAAAAAAGAATAATAAAAGAAAAATAGTGTGATCAGTGTTGGGATTTATATTATTTCCAAGCCCAGACTCTGACGATTCCTGTTACCCGATGATCATCTCATAATCTAACCTCCAAACTCAGGTGACAGTTTACTTTAATATTCTGGACTCTATCTGGATTGTTTAGCTGCACGAGCATAGTCCGCTCCCGCCAAACAATTCTCACTGTGCGCAGACAGCTTAGTAAAAGGGTGATTCTGTGTCTTGCGATTAGCAATTTATTGAAAGTTTTAGAAAAATTCGATTATTTTGTGCATGGACTATATACCAAGTCACAATATATATAAATATATCTCATTTCCACTTCAGCATACTGTCGTCACATTTTGAGTCAAGACATTCCCAACGATAGCACTAAAGGATGTCATGCACACCCCAAACACTTAGGACACATAATATCTAGTTTTCCAACTAACGCGGAAACGACGTACATTCAAAGGCACGATGCGGAACCTGATGGCAGGCGGAAACAGCTTTCAAGTTAAGAACCAGTCATAGTTTCGCACCTTCGAGAGCACCTGATACAAGAACAATGACTTTAAGCGAATATTTTGCGTACAGTTGCTGCGATTCCCTTTTAAGGTCTTGATAAATCTCTTGCTTTTCTTTCTCTTTAGCAGTGATGTTGTTGTTGATCAGAACCAAGAATTCGATCACGAGTATAGTTCGTTTTTCAATTACTTAGAAAACAATGTCAGGCCTTCTTTTTATCAATTGAATCTATCTCCCACGGAGCGTTCGGCAGGGCAGATGCGCCGACAGTGCCGTAAGAGCGACAAGAGCCGCATTATGTCTGTAGAGATACGACGTTCCCCCGTAAGTAGGATACCCGGAAAGTATGTGTTCTAGAAACTCAGGGTGTGTGTGACACGCTCTGCACCTATCGCTGGGAATATCTTGACGTAAAATGCGGTCACGGTATACTAATGTGAAAATGAAACCATCCAAGCATGCAAAAATAGAACCCTCTGTACCTGAAGTAAGTGTTGAAGATCTGAGGAAAGCAAAAGTTTGCTCCTGCAAGAAGCCAAGAACGAAAGTGACCGTAAGTTATGCGACGCGCGACGGCGGTAAACTCAAGGGGTACTCGCGTTAAGGCTCGTTCACAAAACGTACCGTCGCAGTGACATTTATGATCTACCGAGGAAACTGAGAACTAAGTAATCACTAATCAGAATTATGAACAATTTTGTGCAGCAATATATATATATATATATATATACATTACACAGGAGAGATTGGGATGGACTTCGGATTGGATAAATGTGCCAAAATTCATCTGAAGAAAGGAAAGATTGTTGGTGTTCCCATGGACCCTGAGCTTGTGGATATAAGTGTTATTAGACATCTCAACACTGGAGAGAACTACGAACTACTGGGCGTGTCTCAAAGCCGTATTCAGGATGTAACATCAGTTAATGAGTCTCTCTGAAGCAGATTCAAGCATCTTCTTCGGCAGATTTGGTCTTCAAATCTGTCGGCGTTGAACAAGGTATCTGCGACTAACATGCTTGCCTTCCCGGTTCTACTCTACTCGTTTGGGGAGGTTCACTGGACGAAGAACGAGCCTACGGCCCTTGAAATCTCCACACGTAAGATCATGCATATGCATAAAAGCTTGCATATCAATTCGTCTGTTCCGCGATTATACATTTCACGCCGCCAAGGCCGACGCGGACTTCTGAATCTTCAATGTCTTCATAACCGAATTGTACTGAGTACAATACATTTTTATTTCAAGTTGTTTTATACCGCTTATAAATGATTTTAAGTTAAAATTTCTACAAGATTATGATTCTGGTCTTTTAATATAAATGGTCAGGAAAAATGAAAAATTGGTCTGGGAAAAATTAGGAAATTTTGAAAATAAAGTTTTATGGCTACGCTAATATAATATTTTTGTTTATTATATTTTATTAAAAATTTAATACTGTTTATGAAAGTTTAATTATTTCGTTAAAGTGATCTTTTTTGGTCGAAAATTCAACTGTCTTGTTGAAAATTCGACTTTTTTGTTGGAAGATTCTAGTGTTTGGTTGGAAATGCATCTATTTTTGGTTGAATTTTTGGCTTCTTTGTTTGAAGATTTAAGTATTTGGATCAAAATGTAACCTTTCGTTTGAAATTAATTTTTCTTTTTTTGAATTCAAGGGCTTGAATATTGAAGAATTTGGGTGAGCTGTTTGTTCTTTCTTGAATAAAATAATCTTATTTGTTGAGAATTCGCCTTTTTATGTTAAAAATTCTTTTTTTTTTGTTTTAAATTCATCAGTTTGCCTAAAAATGTAACTATTTTGTTGAAAATTGGTTTTTTATTGAAATTTGTTGTTTTTTTCTAAATTTATCTTTTCCATTTATTATTGATGACATATAATTTTTAGTTTAAAATTCATGTATTTTTTTAGAAATGCTTCTTTTTTGGTACAAAATTAATCATCTTGGATTAAAATTCGTATTTGTAATTTAAAAATGTATCTCTTCTGGTACAAATTTCATATATTTTGGTTGAAATATAATTATAAACTATCACATTATTTGTTATTAATTTATCTTTCTGGGACGAAAATGCAACTATTTAGTTAAAAATTCAACTATCTTGTTGAAAGTTTAACTGCCTTCTAAAAATGTAATTATTTTGTTGTAAATTCAACTGTTTTTGGTTCAAATTTATTTTACTTATGTGAAAATTGGACCATTTGGTTGAAAATTTATCTTTGAAAGTCGAAAATTTAACTTTTTTTTTTTGCAATTCAAATTATTTTGTTGAAAATGTAACGAATGATTCAAAAATGTTAAAAGACCTTCTCACCACCAGATATCAGAATTTATGCGCCCTTTTGCGATCCGGTGGTTCAATTCAGGTATTAATTGTATGCTAAAATTTAAAATAAAAAAAAATAATAACTTAGGTTAATTGTACGATTAATTAATCCCTAATTATTGTTAGTTAATTCTAGACATGGTTCAAAATCATGAATCGGGATGTCTTGTAGTAACTCTAAATATTAAACAATTTCTGATGATTGCAGTATGGCTACCCAGATAAGAAGAAAATTTACAAGACTAGACCGCGTCTAGTATCTATATATTATTATTATTATTATTATATCATTAAGCCGTTTCCCTTTCGGGGTAGGCGTGAATTGCTCGGTGGTAAAGCCGACTCACCGACGCTACGCTTGCATGTGTTCTCCCAGACGGGAAAGTGGTGGGGGCCGAAAAATCCCACGTTCTGGTGACACTGCCATGCACACACGCATTGTGGCGTGTGTCAGAGACCGGAGGCTTGCTTCTCATCACGCACTCAAAGGAGCTCTTTAGTTCGGTGCTCCCAACGCGGGAACCTTGGGCTACTGCGCATGCGATGCATATGGCGCTTCATTGGCTGCGGTTCGCGCGCTTATTTAAAATGTTAAAAAATACAATTTTTAAAATAATTATCAATAAAATTATTAATGATATTTTCATATCCATTTTGATCAATATACACAATTTCAAAAGCATAAATCAGTAAAAATAATTTTAAAAATAAAGAAAGATTACATGACATAACATGATATTTTTTATTTACTGAATACTTTTTTATTTTTCAACCTAATACTCAGAATATATTAAAAACCATCCACGTACCACTTGAACATGTTGAAATATAATTATTTCTAATTAATTATAATAAATAAAAAAAATGTATTTTTTAACATTTCAAATAAGCGCGCGAACGGCAGCGAATGAAACGCCTTATGGATCGCATGCGCAGTAGTGCAAGGTGCCCACCGTAGAAGCACTGCTTCAATTATTCTTTCGACTTCGTAGAGTATTCTCTCCCCCCCTCCGCCTTCCCCTCCTCCCTCTCCCTCTCTCGATTATCACGAAGAAAATCGTTTTACAGTTCAATATTATTAAAACTAGGTTGCTTGTTTAATTTATTGGAAAATATAGGCCTGGAAACTTTTGCACGACATTACATAAGAGAGAAAATACATTTTTATTGTCGTACATATACGTGAGTTATTATTTGCTTTATGTGAGATTTGAATGTCAGTTAACGTTTATCGAACATGTTTACACGTAAATCATCTGTCTTAGGTCATAGATTAGGACGCACGTGATGTTTTTCTTTATTCAAATCGTCCCTGCAAGGATCAGGATAACTCGCAGGGCATCCTGTATATACGTTCGGTATAAATACGGGCAATATTATTTTTTACTGATATTACAAGAAGTTCAGTTAAATTAATTAATTTGTAGCTTTTACTGAAAGTTAGGTGAAATACACGTACGGATCTTCTTTCTGTGTGTAAGACTTTGATTTTTCAATTTCGATCGATTTAACTGTGACCACTTAGCGATCGATCAGCAAAGTAAAGCAAAGATTCGCTCGGTTGTACTCGGATAGGAGCCGTCGCACTTTCAATTTAAGAGAATACAATTTCGTATGCTCCAAGTTTATATTGTTTAATTTAACGTGATTAACATTCGATTAAGTTTAACTTTGAACGCAATTGTAGTTCTATTAGATAGTACTCCTCACATCTAAAATTAATTAATTTTGCTAATTATTTATCAAAGTGGAGGGGGTACAATTATTGGGGTTTTTAAGCAAAGCCTTACTTTCAAACATTTGTAACTTTTTTCCTATTACCTTGAACAAAATTTTAGTATGAATGTTTTTGATAGATTTTTTCACAAACTTTCTGGTGGTCATAACGATTTTTAAAACAGGTCAAAATTTGACCCCAATTTTTAAAAATCAAAAATAAACTTGATTTTTTTCAAATTTCGATACTTTTTCTTTCTTCAAAATACGTCTTTGAGTAATAGAACGATACGTAAATAAGATGCCATGATAGAGCGGGTGGCGCGCGATCTCCCCTAGTGCGCTCACGCCGATGATCAGTGTGCAACGCTTTAGCAACAGTTTTTCAAGTTAAGTAATATTATATGCTACTAGAATAACTGCTCTTTTCAAAAAGTAAGGCATATCACAACTAATCTTAAACTCCGTGGTGTTGCCCTCGACTTGCGTTTGAAATTCCCTGCACTACCAGAAGGAACTCAAATTTGCAGTTCATGTAGATACCAACTCATCAACTTCCCAATATTTTTAAAGATGTAGATAATTAATTACTAATTGATTGACGATTTTCAGGAACACTCAACAATATGCACGAAACCTTCATCTTTAAAATGTCTTTTGTCCCATATTTTAGACATTGTTTTCTGCTGAGTGATTCACAGAATTCTCTAAAAAAAATTCGTTTTAGATTTGTTTTAATATTCATTTTAGAGACTTTAATGTTTTTATGTAGGTATTTTAATCGCTGAAAGGTTATATTTAAAATTAAAAAAAGGTTCTTCATTGGCCTGGTAGTCCAGGCATCTGATAGTTTGGTTTCCGAAAAAATCCTACTCCCAATGTTTTTAATGAGAAAGTTTCGTTAAGGAGTCCCTTTTTGCATATAATAAATGATAGAACAGATCAATTGCCAAACCGGAAATTTTGTTTAAACAGTTCCAAAAGTTACTTTTGCGTTGATGGATTATTCCCATTGCAGTTTAGAGCAAAATGTCTTACAGGAAAAACAAAGAGGACAGAATTATGAGAAATTTTTTTTTTAAATTATCCGCTATCTTCCAAAGGTTTCGAGTTTTGATATAACGAAAAATCCACACTTTTTTGTATTTTCAGCGAAAAATCACTAAGTTTTAAAAAACACAGTATACCTTTGCACCTAATTACTGCAAGGAAAAGTGTTCCATAGGTGAGCAAAAGTTGACTCAGTTTGCTGTGATTAAAATAAAAGAACATTGTCCTACCTATAATATATCGAAAGTTCTGACCCCTTAAAGTTGGCAATTTTTGTCTGTTTTTGCGGGCAAAAAAGTGGAGTTTAGTTTTTTCAAAATAAATCATGTCAGGTTCAGTTTGCGTTGATGTTACCCGAGGATGAAATGGAGTTTACAAAAATCTGCGTACATCTAAAACAAAAATGTCTTTTAGTCCTATTATTTTTGGAATTGCAAGGTTTCAAAAATTCCATTTTTTTGCTGTTTGGAGTAAAAACGGCGAAGTGGTGGTTTTGCGAAATACCTCGTTTCCTGTGGATTCCACGATAAAAATTTGCCACGGAATTAATGAAAGTTGAGTCAATTTAGCGTAAGTTCAACAACAAGAAAAGTGTCCTAGCCCTAATAGGTCACGAGATATGACCTCAGATAGTGCACTCTTCATGCATAGAGGCACCTGAGCGTACTGTAAAGTAGAACTACGATCATATTTCGACATTTTCATCCCAAATTAGTGTATATAATTAATTAATCATGTATAATACGTCTTTTGTCAATAAAAATAAATAATTGTTTATAATTAAATCTTGTCGTAACCACTTTTGAGTACTTTTGTGACAAACAAGTAATTATAATTTATTGAAAATGTGATATATATTTTGGATCAATGAACCTATTGTTTTGTATAATTGTTTGTAACAATATCTTCTAATAAATATTTTCTCTGAATTTAATTCCATACTTAATTCACCGTCTTCGCATGGTCATAAAAATACAGTCACTTCAGAAAATTTTACCAAGCTTGGAAATATAAAAGATAAGCATTATATAACGCTTATCTTTTATAAACACTTCATCTCTTGAGTGTTGTGCAAAGACGTGTTTATTTGGAAAAAAAATTGGAAAACAATTTTGAACTTTGGCATAAAGTCCGTAATTTATTCAATTAGCAAATTCAATAATAAATAATTTTTTAATCCATTAATTGGTTAACTCGTTTTTTTTCAATTACTTAATTTTAGCAGATTAAACTATTTTATGAAATTATTTAACGAACTTTGAGATGCAACCAATTTATATTACTTCTTTATTCATTGATTTTTTTAAATAATGAATTACAATTGATATGTAATTACTTTCAACTAATCAACCCGATTTTTAATGCGAAAAAATTGTCACAGAATATTATGTACAATTTACAGAAAAGTAGCAGAAAAAGTATTCATTAGAAGACATTGTTGTGCTTATTTTGTTTAAAATATTGATTGCACAGCAAAAAGCTTTTCACAAAAGTTGGACTACGCTCAAAGAAGCATTTTTTTCTAAGAAAACATTTTTTTGATAAAAGTGATCAATTTCGAGAAAACATCGATTGAAGAAATGAAAAAATTCAGAGCCGAAATAGAAAGCTGGTTTTCTTTGTAGGAAACAATTTTACCAAGAAATTTCAAGGGATAAAAGATACTCCTTTTTGGGTCTGCTTCGACTTTCATGAAGAAAATTTTATTCTAATGTTTATATTCAACAAGTTAATACGCATTTTAGAATTTACAGACTTTGACGTGCTGTACCTTTAGCCATTTTCAATCAAATCTTCTGCAAATTTGTACATGGATAATGTAAAGCCCATTAAAAAATTAGCGTCAGCTACTTTGAAATCCAATAGTTACTCTTTGAGCTATAAGTAAAAATGAACAAAGTCTCGTTTTCAGCTTCTAATAATCGCAGAGAGCAGTATTTTGTGGGGTAAATTTTACACGTAATCAATGTTAAGAGTGATATTCATGTTGAATATCCCATGTGGAAAAATTTCATGGCGCTGTACTGTTTCTGTCTAGTCCGCCTTGAATCTACACTGGCGCGTCACAGGCTGACTGTCCAGTGGCTAGAGTAGGATCTAACCCTCGGATTGACTATTTACTAGACAGATAGTTTATTTTGATAAAAATTAATTAATAATTAAATAATATAATTATTTTTTATTACATAAAAGTCTAATATATAGATTTTGAAGATAATTGAAATAATAAAAAAAAGTTTTTGTATGCAAAAAAATAAAAATTTTCGTTTCTGCAATTCTTGTACATACGCCGCACTATAGGTCAAATTGCATTTTTCTGGTTTAAAATCTAATATATCGAGAAAGAATAGAGATAACTCAACAATTTTTTTAAAAATAAAGTTCATGTTACATCGATTGAAGGAAAATATGTGAGAATGCGTGCATTGTTTATTGTAGGGGTTGAAGTAAGGGTGAAGTCGAGTATGTTTAAAAAATCGATGACCTTTTGCTTCTCTTTTTGCTAATCTCAAAGGGAAATCATGATATCGATACCATTTTTTTTTAATTGTAGTAAATGTAATGCAGATTAAGGAAAGAATTATTAGGATACCATCAACCCCTAAGTTAGGGGTACAAATAAGGGGTAAGTGGCTAAATATCAGAACATTCGCTGAAAAACATTGTAAAGCCCATGTGGAAAAGTTCATTGGGGCCAGAGTGGGCTCCAATCAGCTTGCCCAATTATTAGTTGGGCCACAAGTGGAAATCCTAATCAATACCCAATTGGGCTACTGTCTGGGTTGTAACGGTCAGCCCAACGAATGCTCAGAATGAGGTAACTAGCTGGGTCTTAGTTGGGCAGCCCACTTTATGCCAAATTAATAAAAAAAAAGTACAGTTATTAAATTCATAAAGTTGAAAGTAATAAATGATAAATATTTGTTCTTATTTTTTTAAATTAGACGCTTCTTCATGATTTAAGAACTTTTAGCATCCTGTTATTCCTTTTCACCTCCACCCCAGTCTCTTCCAACAGTCAAGTCAGTCCTAAAAGCATCTGACGTGGTGATTTCTGCAATAAATTTGGTTCAGTGCAAATAATCAACTGAGAAACAGCACAAGGCGATGACTTATGTTGTTAATTTTTACTGAAAATGAAAAAACGAAATTACTTTTTAAAAATAGCCCGATTTTACGGAAGCTTGAACAGACTCGCCCAGATAACAATATGCGCGCGCAGTGCCAGGTACGGTGCAGGCACGAGTGCGAATAAATCGTCACGCGTGTCACGCAGATCACCAAAAAGATGTGTCCGCATATGGGGCATAATTTCTGAAGTGTACCCACCTCCAAAATGAAAGTTGTCCGATCGGGCTAAAAATTGGCCTAATATTTCTTTAAAACTGATTATTAAAAATATTTAATATAAATTTCTTTATATTGAAAAAAAAGTTTCAAAGAAAGAAAGTGTAATTTTCTATGGGTAAATTAAAGCTTTAAGAAGAATTTTCAGGCTTCATACTGCTCACATGGTAGTTTTACACCATTTTTTAAAAGTTTTTACGATTCTTTTTAAAATTCAAGGGTGAGACTTGAAAAAATCCGAAAAATAATTTTTTTGGACCACCCTAATATATAATTTATTATATATAAATATATATTGTTTAGAGGAACAATTAAAATTCTTTATAAAATTAATTAATTACATTAGCAAAAGAAGCAATAGAAAAATATGAATACAATTCAAACTGTTTAAAAAAGACTCATCTTTATATTTAATTTTCCCTACTATTAAATTACATGTTTTTATTAATTTTTTTTAATACTGATCACAGCTGCTCTTATTGTTACTGAAAATTATGTTCTTTTATATTCATAAAAATTATCAAGTTTTAAACGAATTTTAGTATTTTTGCTACACATAACAATGCAAGAACGGGCTAACCTGGTCCCAGCGCCATCTGTTGGATTTATTTGAACTACGATACCCCTCTGGATGCTATGCGAAAAACTATCCCATGCACATACACGGGCGATGCATAGGGCTGATTATAAGCCTAGATGCGGCACCTTACTAGCGAACCTATAATGAGTTCCAAGAACTAAAAAAATGCGATTGGTAAAGAGAGACAGAGATATCTCCATCTCTTTTTAACTAATGACATTTTTTTAGTTCTTGCAACTTATTTTAGGTTCGCTAGTGGAAGGCCGCCTCTAGGTTTGCTTCCATCATATTTTTGGATTATCCTTAAAACACATATTTATGAAAAAAGCAGAAATACATAAATAATTATTCCACTAATTATTGATGTATTTCTATGCCTCGGCCCTGAAAAACTTCGTAAAAATATTATTTCAAGTCACAAATAATAACGGCATCAAAACAAGCAAGCATACTTCCATTATATCTTTGGTTTTTCCTTAAATCACGTTTTTATGAAAAAACAAATAGAAAAACAAACAGAAATACATCACTAGTTATTCTAGTAATTATTTATGTATTTCTACTTGTTTTTCTATTGTTTTTTTTTCAATTTGTTAAGTTTTTTAATTAAGTTATCTACAAATCATCTGAATATAACCTCAAGCATCCATTATCTTATCTTAAAAACCTGCGGGCTCGTTTGATGGCGCCGCCGTCGAATATGTGTCGGCACTTCTAAAGCATTGAGTGTCCACAGCCTGAACTATATTGAGCTCAATATTTCTCGAAGTTGCATAACTTCGTTCGCGTTTTCGTAGTACAAGCAACAAGAGTACTTGACAAAAATTGGTGAAGCGTGAACGTGTGCTGCTACTATCTTGGGGATTTGCAGAAATGTGCACAGAAAGGATTTTGGCCATTCGGTAACGAACGAAGAAAAGCACAATCCAGGCAAGATGAACTTTCGCTACGAACATTTTGTCGCCGGTATATCCGGTGGCACTGTCTCAACAATGCTGCTGCATCCTTTGGATCTTTTGAAAATCAGATTCGCAGGTAAGAACGCATTGTAAAGGGCTAGTAGAAAAGTGAAGTTGTTATTAGCCCATTGATCTTCATGCGTCCAGTGAGCACGTGGTACACGGTGTTATTTATACCTATAGTAATTAGTGTGAATCTATGAAGGTTAATTTTACATGTTTGACGTTTCTTGCGACTTTTAATTTAAGCTTTTATACACTTCGCTCTCATGTCTCTTGCTAAAAATGACAACTCGTGGGTTCGTTGGTGGAAATTATTCTGGTGCTACGTTACAAATTTCGTTACCCTGCCGATTGAACGGCACTCAAACGGCACTGCCCAGTGCCGTTTCAGTGCTGCTCGTTTAAAGCTACTCAGATTCACCCTGTCATTGATGACAGATTAATGAATTGGCGTCGTTTTGAAGGAACGCAACTAACGAGGATTCTCCTTCATTATTTTTAACTTCACTTCGAGGATACTATCCTAATTCTTATTGAATTAGAATAGTAACAGTGAGTTTGTGGGAATTTATCTTTTTTTCAAGTAAATTAGTTTATGCATGATTGTAACGACTTTGCACTCCATAATTTCGTGGAGACCTCGTTGTGCATGTCTGCATTTAGTGTGGGGAATTAAATAAATGAAAAAGTAGTGCGTGTAACATTTATTGTAACGACTTTGCACTTTATTTAACGATAAAGATCTCGTTGTGCATGGTTGCACCAGCTACTGAAATTTGAATGGGTGTTTTTTTTGTTTAAATTTTTCAAAAAGAATAGAGCCAGAATGGAGTTTGTAACGACCTTGTACTTTATCTAACAATAAAGACCTCGTTGTGCATGGTTGCACCAGCTACTGAAATTTGAATGAGTGGTTTTTTATGTTTAAATTTTTCGAAAAGAATAGAGCCAGAATGGAGTTTGTAACGACCTTGTACTTTATCTAACAATAAAGACCTCGTTGTGCGAACAAATTTTTGATATCTGAGTGTCTACAAAAAAGAAAGGAAGGAGAATCCAAATTATAATAAAATTAATAATTTTGGTATCAAATTCAAGTCAGAAAAATACGCAATCATCTCTTCCTTGAGTGAATCCACAAGCCGTCACTTTTATCGTCAAATAACGATTTAAATTTTAGTGGGAATTTTTATTGTGAAAATTAATCTTACTCAATTGTTGTTTATTTAATCATCAAGTTTAGTTATTAATTTGTTAGGGCTAGTTTTTATATCCCATCAGTATTGGAATCAACTCATGTCGTTGGTTGCAATTTAATGGACAGGAAAAAGTAAACAGAAATTGAACGAATATCTCGATGAAAATAAATATCATTGAGATAAGTTTAAAATGCAACATTACCATCAGGAAATTTAAGATCTTAACTAGAATCAGCCACTGCAGTTATAATTAAATTGAAAATAAAAGTGAACACAAAATCGATCCCCGGTTAGAGAATTTGATAATGTTACAAAGCATTAATTAATAACAAAATTTTCAAATAAAAAGATTATCTGTTTTCAAAATAGTTCAAATTAGAATTCCTTCTCAATCAATAAAAATGCAAATAGAAATGATTGGACTTTGCAAAACATTGAAGTTAAAATTAAACATAGTAACAGAAAACTGAAATTTTTCGATTTTAAAGTTCAGGCAACTAAAATTCAAAATGCAGTGTAAACTATAAACTCGTATCAAAGGCGGCAATGCCCAACACGTGCGAAACTCACCTTCCGGTTCGTGCTCCGCCTTTGCGCACTTGTATCGAAAAATACTATTTTCACACTTTGGTTACTTTTTCGCATACTTTTAGGAAACTAGTTACTTTTTAACATTCTAGTTATTTTGCATACAGTAATTTTTACATTCTCATCTAGAGAAGGTATTAGATTTGTGTAAAATTTGCCCCCCCCCCCCGTTTTTTGTCATATGTCCACGTTTTGAGACCCCCTGAACCCAAAAAACAGATTTTTACGGATGTGTCTGTCTGTATGTATGTATGTCTGTCAGAACGATAACTTTCGAAAGAATTGACCTATTAAATTGGCCTTTCGTATACTCTATTAGTCTCGTAAACGAAAGGTCAAGTTCGTTAGTCAGCAATTTTGGATGAAAATTCAAAGAGTGAGCGCATTTTGAAAATTTTTGAGGCCATGTTTTTTCAAAATTTAAAAATTATATGTACGGGTGTTCATAGTACTCGAAAATCTAAACAATTTATTTTTATGACATTTTTCGATAAAATGAAAAGTTTCAGACTTACAGCATTTTCAAAATCCAAAAGAGGAAACGAAAATTAACATTTTCAGCCAACCGATGTCATTTTTTAGATGACAGTTGCTCCCAGTGGGACCCTGCGGTGGTTTTTAACCTTTAGTTTTTAATTATATTTGTGTGTGTGTATATATGTGTATGTGTGTATGTATGTGTATGTGTGTGTGTGTAGTGTGTGTGTAGGTGTGTATTAACGTTTGTTTATATTGCATTCATTTGGTTTGTGAGCTATGCGCCTGCATATTCATGGAGACACATGACTTTGCACTGGTATAAAGAAAAACCTTGATGGAATTCCGAATTTTCGCACCAAGGCGTCTAAACATAAAACATATAGAAGAGAATAAAAGAAGTTTCAAGGCGATAACGTCAAGAATGCCGCCTGGCTGGAAATTATTCTACTTTTCGACACTGTGCAACGTGAAGTTCGCGAAACCTAACACCCTCACTTGTTCAGTGATTCCCCGGATTCAAATACTAAGCAAAGATATGGGTTTCTAAAAAATGAGATCAAAAAAGTTAATGACTACTATTAAATAGTTTGTTGTTGTTGTGAAGAATGAATATGTTATTAAAACTTAACTGAAAATTTCACTAATAATTAAAATTGAACATGCGAGTAGTAATGTACAATTTACATCATTCTTTAAAGTATTTTTTTTGGTAGTTTTTCATTGAATACACATAATCATACTGTCTTGCACCAACTTGTGCATAAAATAGGTTAATATCACGAAGTTGTCGATTAATTTTAATCCAAATATTTTGTTGTCACAGTAAAAGGACTTTGATTTTTCGAAAAATAAGAAAGAAGATTATTATTTTTATGTTTGTAAAGTTTTTAAGATGACAAGTCTTGTCGGATCATCTTTTTTAATTTCAGCTGCAAATAAGCATCCTCCTTTGAAGCGTTTTTCTAAGTAGCACGTTATTTTATTCAATTTCCAAACATTTTCCACAGCTGATAACACGGGGAAGATTTTGGTCCTTTTGAAAAAGTAGATCAAATCTGTGCACTAAAATGCGACCCTCGGGATTGTCTTCTCTGATTGAAGTTGTACTAAAGGAAATTGTTAAACGATATTATGAGCACGTGGGTGGAAATAGGACATTATTCCTTTGTAACTGCAAAACATTAAAAATAAATTTATGAGTAGTTAGTGGGCTGAAAAACACTTTTTTCGGGTAGCGGATTCTAACAGTGGGTTAAAAATGTATTTGCTCAACAGGAGTAAGCCCTCCAAATTTTACTTCGATGAAATAATATCTTCTGTTTTGTGTATGGGTTTGAAAATGTAAATTTTTGTGAATTAAACCAAATTTTCCGATGTGTTAAAGAATTGTTTTCAACTTTCAATGGGTACAGTTTTATGTAGTGAATAATAGTGTAAAATTATAAAATACACACCAACTTTGTGCTGAAGTTACAATTTCTTAAACTTTAAAATAAATTAGTTCTTGGATTCTGTTAACTGGACAGTTCTTTGAGAAAAGTTTAATATTTCGTGCTTAACATTTCTTTAGCGTGAATCAGAGGAACAAGAAATTCTTTTGCTATCTTATAAACAAGATTTCCTCGCGTTTTGGTGATGTGCAAGATCTTAAAATTTCTCAACAAATGATGACAACAATGGCATGTTTCTATGATCACAGCTGAAGAAATTTCAATCACGACTTGTTAAAAAATATTGAAAACAATATGCTGTACAATCCAAAAAACTCGTTTCTTGCAGTATTAAAAAAAGTTCTAAATGAAAAATAAATTTCGTATTTTATTCTCTAATTTTGTATTATTATTTACTACCAAAAACTGTAACTACAAAAAATTAAATACCATTCTTTGGCCCATAGGATATTTTTCTTAATTTTCGGAAGATATTACCTGAACGAAATACAATTTGGAGGGTTTACTACTAGAGTGGAGGGAAAAAACAAAATAGTCAGATAGGTCTGGGGGGGGGGGGGGGTTTAAAGGTACTTCTGATTCTCTTGTGATCCGGTGGGTGTAACTACTTTATTGAGAAATTTTGCTCCTGTAATAATTATCGTGAAGCTGCAATAACATACACTTTGTAATTATTCCAAATTGCAAATTTGTTAAAATTAAAAGAAAAGGATACAGCTTTCGAAACCTTCAAAATTTTCTTTTTTTCCGGTCTCCTGAATTCCATAATTTCAGACATCATGTGGGAGGGTGAAAGTGGGTTAAACTGCGTGAAAATGATTGCCCAGTAACATGTAATATAATTTTGAAAATCGAGCAGATCAGTAGAGTGAAACGCACATAGACGGTACTCCTTGAATATTTTCCTTCTTGCATCAAGTAGGTGTACTTTTAAATAATTTAAAGCACCTTAATATCTAGTCCTGTTTTCATTCTTTAATACAAAATGGCAAAAATACATTTATTTAGAAAATGGTTTATTTTATCCAACTTCTTGAAAAATTTCAATTTATGATACATAAATGGACCGAGGTAAATAGGTGGACTGAGTCAAACAAATATAAACAACACAAAATTACATCTATAAGCAAAATTTGCAAATGTATCCTGCATTTTCGGCACCAGACCACTGAACCGAGCGTGAGCCAAAAATGTACATTCAAAAATTTATCTTATCGAATCTTTTTCGGAATTTTTATTCGCATCGACATGGCGCTTAAGGGTCGTCTTCGAAAAGTTATACAACGTGGATGCTTTTTTTAACGCACATCTGTCTGCTAAAACATCCTGGACTGGCTTCTGCATGCTAACAGCACTCCAGGGCTGCCTCGCTGTTTTTCAACTATTGACCGCTGATTTTTTCCGCGGCATTCTAGAATTACATAAAAATATTTACAGTGGTCCGATTTTATAACCCAAAAAGCGGTCCATTCATGTACCCCTATTCGGAAAGCAACAAGTCACACCAGACAAACTCGTAAAAATTTTAGGCGACATATTTTTCAAAAAACAATACAACGTCGTTGAAATACATACTAAACACTACTAATTTTTGTGATGGATTATTTTATAACTGCAAAATTCTGCGTAGAAACAAACCCTTGAACCTCGCCATTTTTTTTCCAAAATAACTCGGTAAAACTTTCGCATAAAAACGGGTTAGTAATTATGAATTTTGAAACGCAAAAGGTGTCAAATAGTTTTAATATTTAACTGGAATTTTTTCCCTATAATCTACTCATATGAATAGTTCAATCACTCGTTTTCCGGATAATTGCAAAATTGAAAGAATGATTGATAAAATCATTATGCGAAATTCGTAAAAAAAATATATCCAGTAAAAAATGCGGGATAATAAATAAAAATCATTAAGAAACGTTTGTATGGTCAAAAAATTGTACAATTAGCAAGAAAAAATTAATAAACTATATTTCTTTGTAGTTATAGAAATCTAACAATAAGAACAAAGAGAAAATTTAGCAATACGCCCGCACAAAGTATGATTGTGGTTTATAAAGTGTTTATTATTTGTTTTTGCGTGATATAGCTGTAAGATAATTTAATAATACATTTTTTATTTCAGACAGCTACGCATATTGAGGAGCATACTGCCGTCCCTGGACATTTGCCGTCTTTCAGCACACAGAGGAGAGCATACAAAATTCACGAAAATTTGAAAATGAGGAAGCTGATTTTCGTCTCAGACTTAGATGGTTACAGCCCAATATGTTGAAGGCATTTTTGTTATAGTTGGATTTTAAGAATAGTCTGCACAGGGCTGTCTCGGTATATGAGGTAAATGCACTGGTAATCGTCACTGCATTAGTTATCGTCATATGGCCCAATATTTTTTGTATAACAAGACTCGCTCTGGCCGCGTGTGATCAAAAATGTGATTTTAGGTAAGTTTGAATATCCGTTTATCAAATTAGTATACTTTTCTCGTTTTAATACTTGGTGACAATAATTTCAGTTTTTTTAACCGGCCTGCAACTCATAACAATGAAAGGGTTATTCGTTTCGGGTAATTCGACACGCTCTCGAGTCTCCACTCGCTCTCCGGGAGTCTGCCTCCTAAATTTGAGGAAGGTCGATTGGCTACAGATCTCGAAAATACAAGCTGAGCTAGTACTGAGATGCACTGCATTTTTTTCTATTGTTCTTTTCTTTTTGTTTATAACTTCATATATAAACATTTTTTCAAAAAAGCCAGACTTAGCAGCAAAAGAGACCCATATGTAGATGAGGTATGCCAAAAACCAGACAAAAATATTCAACCGTGCGGCCGGAAACTGCCCATCCATTCTATAATGCTGATAAGGCCCCTTAAGAGCGGAAGCTGAGGTGCCGCCATGATACTTAGCGGGCATTTAAAGGTTTCGGAATATGTCGTTAAAATGTACACTGTGATACAGAATTTTAATGTGAAATTGAAGGAAAAATATCTTCCGGGTGCTGAATTACGACATAAAAAGGTGGACGAAAACACTATTTGCCAGTTAAAAAGGTAGTTCAAGTGCAAAAAACAATGTATGAAATGCTGAAATGTTCGAGCTGAATGCTCGAACGTCAGCTCCATCGCCGTCGTAACTCTGAAGCAGATCTCTCGATTGCGCGTTACTCGTGGAGAAACTTTTGACAAAGCTTGCTGATTACAAAAGTATCGTAAACATAAATGAAGATGATTATGTTCAGGAGAACTTTAGCTCTGCTTTTTGCACTAAATATAGTTACAAAATTATTACTTATGGAATAAAAAAGAGTTTCGTCTTCAAAAATATCTTCCTGTCAATAACAAAAATTGGCGTAGTAAATAATTTCATATTTGATGCACTTCGCTGACTTTGCTGTCAAAATCATCTGCTTTACATTTTTTCAATTGCAAGTAATTTTGACATAATGTTTCACTTTTAAGAATCGGTTTACACTAAGGCTTCCAAACTTCCTTCAAATTCAGAATAGTAATTGGGAGTAAAAATATTTAGTTGTTGAAATGTTTAAAATAAAATTATGCACTTTTTATTCTGTATTATTTTTCTTATGTAAATCTAATTAAAAACTTGAAGGAAGGGTTTGAGAGGGTCGGTATTAACCGCTGTGGATGAAATTTGGAACGAATAATTTTTTCAGACGTTGAAGCGAAATCTGTAGATGGCAGCGAAGAAATTTTTTGCTTCAAAAAGAAGAGACACTTGTGGATATACTAAAAGGTTTACAGCCACAAATGAATGTTTCTTGTAAAAATTGCCTTGTTTGGGATTTATGTACGCAATAGATTTAAGCTTTATTGGTTAAAAAAGGAAGGATAAATAAATTGCGTTAAAACGTCAGGTCCTGCCTTCTGGGGTCTCATCAACCCTGAATGGTCCCTCTGTAATAAGGGTCGAAGGCAGTCTCCCATAAATCTGGAACCGTCCCGGCTGCTATTTGACCCCAACCTGCAGCCCCTTCACTTGGACAAACATCGTATTGGTGGCGTTCTAACGAACACTGGTCATAGTGTAGTTTTTTCTGTGGACAATGACACAAGGCATCCTGTGAATATTTCGGGCGGTCCCCTCAGCTATCGTTATCAATTTCACGAAATTCATCTTCATTATGGATTACATGATGAAGGCGGTAGCGAGCACACTGTTGACGGATATGCATTTCCTGCCGAAGTAAGTCAATATTTATTCGCAGTTACTATTCAGATAATGTTTAAATGTAACTTTAATTTTATTTTTGGTTTTATTTTAGCATGTAACTAAAGTAAATATTCGCGAAAATGGTAGATGCTTCTTTTTGAACACTTTCACGTCCTCTATATGTGCATATAGAGGGTGTCCCAGTACTCAAGGTACATTTTTATATTTTTGAATTCCTCATAAAAAATGGAGTTAAAAATAATAATAAAAAATATTTAGTATTTGAAAATATTCAGTATTTGCATTTATAAAATAATTTTTGTTCCATATATCTTCAGTCATCAAATCTGGACATACGTGAACACAAATAATTTGTCACTCAAACAAAATAGATAATTATTATTGTTTCAGATCATATGTAATATAAAAATTAAAAACTGGAAATATTTATTATTTGAAAATTGCTAGTATTTGCATTTATAAAATAATTTTTGTTCCATATATCTTCAGTCATCAAATCTGGACATACGTGAACACTAATAATTTCGCATTCAAACAAGATAGATTACTATAACTGTTTCAGAACATATGTATATAAAAATTGAAAACTGAAAATATTTAGTATTTCAAAATATTCATTATTTGCATTAATAAAATAATTTTTGTTTTATATTTCTTCAGCCATCAAATTTGTACATACGCGAACACAAATAATTTTGCGTTTAAACAAAATAGATAATTATTATTGTTTCAGATCATATGTAATATAAAAATTGAAAACTGAAAATATTTATTATTTGTAAATATTTATTATTTGCATTTATAAAATAATTTTCGTTCCATACTTCTCCAGGCATCAAATTTGTACATACGTGAACACTAATAATTTCGCATTCAAAAAGGATAGATAATTATTACTGTTTCAGATCATATGTAATATAAAAATTGAAAACTTAAAATGTTTTGTATTTGAAAATATTCAGTATTTGCATTTATAAAATAATTTTTGTTTCATATTTCATCAGTCATCAAATTTGTACATACGTGAACACAAAGAATTTCGCATTCAAACAAAATAGATAATTATTATTGTTTAAGATCATACGTAATATAAAAATTGAAAACTGAAAATATTTATTATTTGTAAATATTTAGTATTTGTATTTATAAAATAATTTTCGTTCCATTTTTCTCCAGTCATCAAATTTGTACATACGTGAACACAAATAATTTTGCGTTTAAACAAAATAGATAATTATTATTGTTTCAGATCATATGAAGTATAAAAATTGAGAACTGAAAATATTCATTATTTGTAAATATTTATTATTTGCATTTATAAAATAATTTTCGTTTCATATTTCTCCAGTCATCAAATTGGTACATACGTGAACACTAATAATTTCGCATTCAAACAAGATAGACAATTATTATTGTTTCAGACAATATGTAATATAAATATTGAAAACTGAAAATATTTAGTATTTGAAAATATTCAGTATTTGCATTTACAAAAGAATTTTTGTTTCATATTTCTTCAGTCATCAAATTTGTACATACGTGAACATAAATAATTTTGCATTCAAACAAAATAGATCATTATTATTCTTTCAGATCGTATGTAATATAAATATTGAAAACTGAAAATATTTATTATTTGAAAACATTTAGTATTTGCATTTATAAAATAATTTTAGTTTTATATTTCTCCAGGCATCAAATTTGTACATACGTGAACACTAATAATTTCGCATTCAAACGAGATAGATAATTATTACTATTTCAGATCATATGTAATATAAATATTGAAAACTGAAAATATTTAGTATTTGCATTTGTAAAATAATTTTTGTTCCATATTTCTTCAGTCATCAAATATGTACATACGTGAACACTAATAATATCGCATTCAAACAGGATAGATAATTATTACTGTTTCAGATCATATGTATTATAAAAATTGAAAACTGAAAATATTTAGTATTTGAAAATATTCAGCATTTGCGTTTATAAAATAATTTTTATTTCATATTTCTTCAGTCATCAAATTTGTACATACGTGAACACAAATGTTTTCGCTTTCAAACAAAATAGATAATTATTACTGTTTCAGACAATATGTAATATTATTATCATTATTATTATTATATCATTAAGCCGTTTCCCTTTCGGGGTAGGCGTGAATTGCTCGGTGGTAAAGTAGTATATATATATATATATATATATTGTCACCTGCAAGTTACAAGGGTAGCCTGAGAATAGACAACAGAAATATCTCCTGTGAGATGCTCACGAAATGCAGCATCCCATAGGAGAAACCTCAGGCGCAGACTCTAAATTTCCCACTCGGGAGAGATTGCGTAAGAGAGAGAGAGAGGATAATGTGGAGCAGCGAATATAAAAAGCGCTCTCTGGCAGCAAAACGCCACTTTGAAATCTTGTGCCCAAATAGCCAGGATCTCAGGGTGAAAACCTTATGGGAAAGTCTGAGGATCGTATCCTCTCTACCTTGCCACATATTTTTACCCACTTCCAAAAGTTGAAAGACCTATACGAGAGTCGAAAGCGATCGTATTACTGAGACTGTTCAGAAAGGGCATTCAATTTTGGCAGAATAGAGCGATCTTGACTTTTTCGGTTTGAGCTGACGAATGTTCTACGCGTTCTGTGAGACTCGTGATTTTCTTTAAATCGCTTTGAGTTTTTTCACTCGAAAGGCTATTGTGAAAAAGAGATTTTTATTTGAAGGTACTATATTTTCAGTTCGTGAGCAAAGTTGAGGTTATACCGAGACTCTAGGTCATAAGAATTAAATATAATCCCAAAGCAGACCAAAAATTGTATTTAAATTGATTTATAATCAAACGAGGAGTCGTACTGCTCTAACTGGTTATTCAAATTTTTAAATACAAATTTTAGACCAGAGGAAAATTTCTTCCTAAAAGGACTCGAAAGCCCCAGAGTTTAAATTCTATAAAAACATACAATCTGTTCGTAGCCACTCGCTCTCTCTTTCGTTCTCTCTCGAGAACGAAGCATGCTACCTGAGGCTCGAGCATTCCTCAGCCCGGGCGATTAGCTTCGAACATGCTCGCATAGCACTGTCACCGGATTTAGGCGGGTGCACCTGAGCGACAGGTCATCAACCCATTAGTACTGTGTACTTATAAATTGAACTATTACCTGATTATCTTTTGTAAATTTAACTATCAATTATAAAATGTTAATTATATTTTGACTTGTGGTTTCGGGACGATGAGGAAACCCCAATATTAAGATTTCTCGCTCTATAAATCGGTTCTCTGGTAAAACTGATTCTAAAAGAATCACAGTTGGTAAAATAAAATCAAATGCCAGAGAATACGAACTCGTTGTAAATTAAGGAACCTTTATATCGACACGTAGCTCTTTCGCCTCTTTTAGTCAAGACAATTAAAATTCTAGTTCCATAGGACATTTATTTTAAATAATAGTATGATTTTATAATTAAACATAAAGTGTATTTAGACTGCCCGATGTGCAGGTTGATTCGATTTTTAGTTTGTACATGAGTCTCATAATAGAGTAAAAGAGACGTTTTTATAAAGATATCGTCAATATGCGACTATCAACATATGGCAGAAATATGCTACCTAAATAATAAAAACCGATTCAGCTAGAAAACTAGGGACCTGAATATAATTATAGCGTAGAGCAGGCATAAGAAATAAAAAAGAGCATTAACGTTGATGCGGAACCTTATTCTTTCTCCGCATGCAAAGCACCCTTACTTACCATTCTCTCATTTTTCTTAATTAAATATTCTAAATTATTAATTAAGCCATATAGTTAACAAAGTCAGAAAATTTGACGTTTACAATATATTCACAGACGCATATTTATCATTGTTGAAAAAATAACATTCCGTTAAGATTTAACTGAAAAACTGATATTGAAATCAAGGCCGAATGTTTCAGTAGCTTCCTCCGCTTATTTGTACCGGAACGCTCCTTTACCCACTTCTTCGTGCTTCCTGACCATTTTAAGGAGAGGGTCTCGTCAATTTGTGACTTTATGTGCTGTACCCAGAATAATCCTGTTGTGAAGACATTCAAGATTCAATATTCCGCGACCACCTTGACGGCGTGAGATGTAAAGTTGTGTAGCAAAACTCCTTTCAAACTTGTTTTAGAGGAGTCAATGAACAACCTCCAATTAGAAGGATCATATGACAGCTTACATTTTTGCATTAAAGCACCAACGTCATTGCAATAAACATAGTTGTCACCTTTGGAAAAGAACTCAGTAAATGTCTTCTCTCGATGTCTATACCAAGAGAATGTAGTTCCAGGGGCAAGAAGATTCCTCTCTTTTAGCCATGAACCCAGTAGCTCAGATTTATCTTAGGTAAGCCTAAGTCTCTGACTAAGTCATTTAGCGCATTTTGGTCAAAAAGAACCGGAAGCGAATCAGAATCTTCAATATCACAAGAATCTTTATATTCGGATTCTTGGAGATCTCTATTCTCACTGCCAATACCGTTATCGGTATTTGGCTTCCAACTTGGAGGGTTTGGAGGAATATCGCCGGATTCCATCATTACGGGTTTTGTAACACTCGATACATTTGGGTACTTAATCTCATGACAATTGTTAGTATTAAAGCCCGAAGTTGTAGATAAACAAAAATAGCACTCATCGTGACTGGAAGGCTCACACCATAACACTGGTGTTTTGAAAGGCATTGGTGTAACTGAAGTTTTGTCTTTATTCCAGCGTCTTAAAGTCTAAACCCATGATTTTCAAGCTTTCTGTGGAATACAAGATTTATCTTGGCTAGAAATAGATATCTCGAAATAGTTTTTGTAAAATGTTTTGAAATTTTCATTGCTATCAATTTTCTGCTTCGAAATCATGAAACCACCGCAAATGCAGCAAAAACTGTCCGGATCATTTAAACACTTTCGGGAGTCCATCATGAAGAAAAAGCAGCAGTAAAAAAGACTGATAGAAAGTACTGGAAAATATTAAAGGTTGACATGAAAACGGCTGATTAGAAACCCCGAAGAAAAACTTATTGCAAGCAGTGTCGTGAAAACGACTGCTGAAAAACTGCTCGACGATAAATCTTTGCTGAAAAGATAGCCGTGAGAAAGAAGAATTTGTTCAGAAGCGACCTTAACGGGGGTACAGATACAAATGACAATGTCAGTGAGCGTTTTATGTTTTAGAACTGCATGCAATTCATAAACGAACGAAATACGTGTGATCGTCTTATGTTTCGCAACTCCATGAGATTTAGAAACAATTGACAATGTGAGTGAGCGTCTTATGTTTTAGAAATGCATGAAATTCAAAAACAGATGACAATTTCAGTGAGCGTCTTATGTTTTAGAACTGCATTAAGTTCAGAAATAAATTATAGTTCAACCAAAAATCGTAGATTTTGCACTTTTAGGTTAGGGAATCTAAGTAATTTTAGGTAATGGTATAGTTTTGTGCTCAGATTTGTATTCAGAGACCCAGAAAACATAGAAATATATAATTTCCACAATATCAAGAAGTGTTTTTAATTTTAGTACTGCGGTAATGTGATCATCAAAGTACAAAACTTCATTTAAGTTAGGATATCTAAAAAACCTGAGGTGCTGGGAAAATTTTGACCCCGGATTCGGAATCTACGCAGAAAATTACATCGGAAATGACCCTCAGTTGGCCAACAACAATTGCAACCCATTTTTTGCAGGTCTGTAATAATAATAATAATTATTGTAAATCTACAAAGTGGCATAGAAAAGAGTCATCCGAAAGGCATTTTAAGTTGATTCCGTGAAAAAATTGAGCCTATTCGTTTGAAAATGGCCAAACTCCTAATTTGTTTTTGAAAATTGTTTGAATAATCAACTAATATTTGAAATTTGAAAAGCAACATAGAAAAGAGTCATCGCAAAGAAATTCTCAGTTATTTTTTGAACAAAGTGATCCTATTTTTTGAAAATAGACAAACTATGAATTTATTTCTAATTTTTTTTCAAATAATAACTCTTGGGAATTTTCAAAGCACCATAGAAAAGAGTCATCGCAAAGATATTCTAAATTTCCAATATCTTGACGTTTGGTTAATATAATTTGTTTGCAACAAGTAGATTCGATATCCTGTAAATTATTTATGTGGTTTAGATATTTCGACATTCATTTTCGTCGCGGTTTCGATGTAATTAAAAAAAAAACATTAGGAAAATGGGTCAATATTCTGAGTATTGAAGGTAATCTTAAATTAAATGCAAAATTACCAAACCTCCCAACACTTTTAAAAAAAGGAAAATTATTTAGTGTGTGGTTGTTTGTGAAACACACATTAATGTTGTATTTTTTTAAAGAAGATCTAAGACGTTCTGAGAGCTTTTCAATGTATGGTATAGAAACTTTATTATATAATATTCTTCCTTTGATTACGTTATTTATTAATTGAAGTGGGTAATTATTTTGTACTGAGGTTTTTCTTAAATTATTTAAATTTTCTTTTTGAAATTTAATATCGCTTAATTTTACACATCTGTCAACCAGTTCTTTAATTAAACCTAATTTTTGAGCAAATAAATTATGAGAATTGTAATTTAAATGACGTCCTGATCATGAAACTTTTTTATACCAATTTTTGATTAAGTTTCCTTCTGGAGTTTTTATGATTACCAAATCAAGGTATGTTATATAATAAATTATATATAAAAAAAATTAATAAATTATTATAAATTAAATTATATAATAAATTATGATTTTTTAACATCTGAATCCATTGTCTTTTTATGTGACCATATGACCAAATTAATTTATACATGAAGAATAACTACGTTATTTAAAAAAACGGTCGAAGAAAATTTACATTGAGGAAATACTCCAATTCGCTGAATGTAGATATACATATGTACGTACTTAATGTTAAAAAATTATTTAATTCTTATTTTCTATTTGGAAAACAGGGCTAAAATTGAATGATAATGAAATATATTATACCTCTGTATCACTCTATCTCTTTTACTCTTATGGACTTTCTGCCCGCACCGATCGGTCGGACGGACAGAGGTATAAATGCACAATGAATGTAGAACGTGCCACTGATTGTTCACGAGGCCTAGATTCAATGAAATGCATGGGAAGAAACGTAAAAATTCAATTTTTCAAGAATAAAAACTATTTATCCAAGTTTTTTGAACTAGTTGTTGATCTAGAATATTAGTTTTAGTTTATAAAGCAATAATCTATTGCCAAAAGAGGTGTAATGCTTGAGTTATGGACGTAAATTGGCGTTTTTTTGGCGGGAGGCTTAAATCGAGATTCTGTTATTTCCATTTAAATATTGATATTAATATTTACTATGTTTAAATAATGGAAATATTATGTTAAGATCCTTATATATTCATAAGTTATTAATAATTTATCCAAAAAATAATAATTATTACTTTTAATGACGAAACAAACAGTACGAGAACTGAGTAAAAAATTATATATCGACTAAAAATTAATAGCTATTATAATTCTATAATTCTATAGTCCATACATAATTTTATATTTAATTATGGTATTATTGATTTCTAATTTAAATCTATATTTGAAAAAAATTGACTAATTTCAATTTATTATTATAATTAATAATAATGTTACAATATTAACATAATATTCAACTTTAGTAATATCAATAAATATTAATATAATTGCTTAATACGAACCTTCAATTTGAACTTTCCGCCATTAATCAAAGCGAATTTTCGTTCAAAACTCGAGCATTTCAGCTCTTTTTGGAATAAGTATTGCTTTAAAGAATACAATCAAGTCTCCCATATTTCCTTGTCCTTGAAACGTAAAGATTCTTTATTTTTAAGCCTGTAGGGGCCCCTATCTAGGGTTGTAAGTCCATGAAACGTTTCATTAAAACATTGAAAGTTTCATGAAGCAATGAAACGTTTCATGGGACCAAAGTTTCTGAAACGTTTCAAAGTTTCACAAACACGTATGCGCTTGCGCACTCATTATATATATATATATATATCATATATATATATATATATGATAAATAAAATAATAATATGAAGATATGCAGTTGTGCTCCTTACATGGAAATGTGTGATCACTGATTTTCAAGTTATTAATTTTGAACTTAACATTCAAATGAGAATAATGAGTAAATTTTAAAAAACGGCATGCAAAATTTGAAAATGATTTTTTCAAATGAATTCTTTCAAGATGCAAACTTAAGAATATTTCATTTTTAAACAAAGGTTAATTTTTAACGTTTCAAGTTTGAATTAATTAATTTTTAAAGCTTCCAATTACAAATTATATAATTTTCAGCGTTTTTTAAATTATATAATTTTGAAGGTTTACAGCATCAAATTTTTCAATTTTGAACGTTAAAAATGACGGTGAATTTTTTTTATGCAGAAATCTCATTTTTTGGCTTAGAAAAATCTGTCTAACCATTTTGAATGCCACTTGATACTGCATGATATTATAGATATCTACTAATAATTTGTATCATCTTTAAAAATGTTATAGTTTCAATTTAAAAATTACGGTTTTGAGTCCTCGATTGTAAAATAGTTTGATTTTTTGAGGCCTTGAAAAAATATTGTTCGGCTTTGAAAGCTTAAATTCGAAAATATTTCTTTTTAAGATTCTTAATTTTTAAATGCTCAATTAGGAACGTAAAAAATTTCTAAATGTATAATAATGAATTCTATCGCCTTTGCAGCTCTATTTATGATGTATCTAAGCCCTATATCCTGATCCAACCCTAGAAATTTCCTAGAAATCTATACATGTCCCTATAATTATATTTATGACATATTTCCTGATCTAATTATATAAATTCCCTAGAAACATCGCTAAAAGTATCCGATCCAGATTCAAGCTCTATTTATGGCCTATCTATCTTTTCTATTTCCTGATATATATCTAGAAAATCTCTTGAAATTCTTTCATGCTCTATTTCCTGATCCAATTTTAGGAAATTTTTAGGAATTTCCTAGAAATATTTATATGCCCCATTTCCTGAACCAACTCTAGAAAATCCCTAGAAATCTATTTCTGCCCTATTTCCTGACACAAGTTTTGAAATATCTGGAAACATCCTTACAAGTACCTTATCCCCTTTCCAGCTCTATTTATGGTCTATCTATTCTTTTTTTTTTATTATTGAAGCAATTTTGAGGGGTGAGAGCATAAGAATTGATGACAAAAAAAAATCTCAAACTATTTTTGAACCACCCTCCTGTACAACAAATACTTTACTATTAAATAGAAATCTCAAACTACTACGGTTTCTCAGTGTAGTGAGGCTTTTCTAAATTAAAATGATAAAACTCACATCAGTCTCTATTATCATTATTATTATTCAGAGAAGATAAAGTTCTCAGGCCAAAGAAAAATGGAAAATTTCAGGGAAAACCGTGACTTTCTGGCATTATTCTAAGATAATATTATTATCAATAATAACGAATTGTTAAGCAAATTATTTTCGATAAGTTTAATTAATTAATTTACTCAGTTTCAGAAAAACGGGAACTTGCTAAGATTATTCTCAGAAAATATTGTTAAGAACAATAATAAATTGTTTGAGAAATTTCTTGAAACATCTAAATATCAGTGCGAAGCACTATTCTTTGTACTGAAACAACCCGCCCGAAAAAATAAGAATTCTCGCCATAAATGTGCAGAACCAAAATTTTCATTTTGTTTATTGATGAAATGTACATCACAAAAAATTGCTTTTTTCAAAACGGAAAAATAAGTTTTTATCATTTTTTTTTTATCAGAACAAATCAGAAGGGCGAGAGAATGGAAAGAAAACTGTCTAATCCGTTCTCGACGAGCGTATTCTACAAGAAATACAGTGAAACCTGGATTTAGCTCCCCTGGATTGTGCCCTTCCGAGAATTGACGCCGCGCCGTGGGGTTACGTGAGAAAAATTATTTTCATGTTCATTTTTCCTAAGTCTAAGTGCTCTTTTTGTCAGTCCTACATAAACTGCATTGAAATCTTCACAGTTAAGTTACCCCAATTTCTGTCTATTTCAACAAAGTCCATTTTCTTTACAAAAAAAAATCAATTTAACAATTTAAAGGTATATAATCCTTTTCCATACGTGTAGCCATACACGTAGTAGGACAAGAAAGAGCACAGAAATCCTTTCAGAATGTTCCTAGACCTGATGATCTCTTGTCCCTCAGCAAAAACTATGCTGGCGGCAGCTTCATCAAATAGAGGATCCCCTGTAAACAGAAATAAAATTTTAACATAAGACAAATACCGTGCGATTGATAGAGATGTCTGAAAAAATTCCTGAATATCTCAGATGTATGGAAAACTAACCTTTCACAATAAGAATGGGTCGATCCGTGTTAGCTGCAATCAGCATAGCTTCATCGCATGTGGCTGTATCCTATAAGAAGTAAAATTTGTTAAAATATGTAGTTATGAAACTACATTCGTTTTTTTTTTATCTAAAATGCAACTGCATCTTTCAATTTGAACTTTTTTTGTGGAAAATGCATATTTCCAAAGGGCAAATTCAACTTGTACAGAACATTTGTTTTTTTACTTGAATGTTGAACAACTTAGATAAATTTTTTCTTTCGTGACTGAAAAATCTGCATTTTCTGCAAATTCCTTTTTTTGTTGTTGAAAAAATAATCATTTTACTTGAAAAATTCATCTACTTGATTGAAAATTTGACTATTTTGTTGAAAATTCGTGTTCTTTTGTTGAAAATTCAAATACTTGATTGGAAGCTAAACAGTTTGTTGAATATTTTTAATTTTTTGGGTTGAAGGTTCATCTCTCTCATTGAAAATTAAATTATTTAGTTGAAAATTCTGATTTTTTTGGAGGAAAATCAATGTTTTTAATTGGAAATATACTTTTATTATTATTAGTTGAGAAACAAATTGTTTTTTTTTTAGTTACAGATATGTCTTTTTTTTAAGTTATATTTAGGTTTCAGATTTCCTCCTGTTTTATGTAAAATGCAACTGCATGTTTCACATCTTTTTTTTGTGGAAAATGCAGAATTTCAAATTGAAAATTCAACTGTTGTACAGAACATTTGTTTTTTTACTTGAATGTTGAACAACTTACATAAATTTTTTCTTTCGTGACTGAAAAATCTGTCTTTGCTGCAAATTTCTTTTTTTCTGTTGGAAAATTAATCATTTTACTCACGTACATTTGCATTTTAAATAAAAAAGAAAGGAAATTTGAAACTTCAAGATGTTGAGTATCAGCATCAGGAGCAAGGACGAGGGAAGACATGGCTCCGAAATTGTCTTTCTGCCTTCCTTAAATGCACGCTCACTAATTGAACTATTTCAAAGGATTTTACGTACAATACAAAAATATTCTTTAAATTGAGTACGAATTTATGACCCTCGTTCATACTAGCGGAGAAAATAGAGTGCTTTTGATGGCTTTGCATTGAAATGCTTATTATAATTTGCAAACTGCAACGATGCAGCAACGTAAAATTTTGACGCGTTTCACAATTGAATATATATACACACAAAATAAACTTACCGTGGGACGAATAATGCTGATTGTGCTTTTATTTTTCTGTTTTCTTTATCTCACACTGCACTTTATTTCAGTAAAGAAAGAATTCACAAATTTTGTTTTTGCCACTGCATTTGAAATGTTTTTCAACTGAGGAGACGCTATGATTAGGTTATCGTTCACTCTCTCCGTTCTCCATCAACCACTATAGTTACAGCGCTGCGAGCTTCTCTGCGCACCAACGTTTGCTTCCTGACTTGAAGTTGTCCCATAGCAGCGTATGGAACTCTTGCAAATGTATGGCAAATCTTCAAGCCACCAATGGAAAATCTCCATACTTGTATGGGATGTTTTCGTGCTCTTAAAATTGATTACATCTACAATAAATTTATGACACCCTTTCTTAAATCTAAACATTAAATGCTCGCTACGTGACAAGAAATACATTCTCTCAACACTCGTATATTTTCAAAATTGTTCTCTGAATAATATCAGTAATTAATGTTCAATCGAGCGACTTTTGCAGAGCTATTACTTTCATAGCGTATGAGAATTTATTTATCTTTTAAAATTATAGCACTAGACGAACTTAAAACCTTTAGAATCGTTTAAAATCTATCGAATTCCGTTGTATCTCTTAAAATAGCACTTAATTGATTGCTTAAACAGGGTAAATGTTCCAATCAAAGAATTCAGGTCGTTTTGGTGTCGAAATTAATTAATCTACAGGCCTCTGATTCACTTCAGATACAAAATTTCGTTCGAAATTAAATTATTTTCTGGGAAATTCAACAATTTTGTTACAAAGTCATACTTCTTGGTTGAAAATTCAACTGTTTTGTTGAAAATTCGTCTGTTTGACTTGAATATTCAACAAATATATTGGAATTTACTTTTCTTATCTAACGATTTTTCTAAATTAAAAATTCAACTATTTTGTCGAACATTTGTCTTTTTGGTGTAAAATATCATCTCTTATTGTAGAAATGTCACCTTTTGTAGTAAAAATTGCAACCTTCTGGTTAAAATCTAATCTTTTTTGGTAGTAAATTAAGTTTCTAGTTGAAAATTTAACTGTTGTGTAGAAAATTCATATTTTCAGTTCTAAAATTTAACAATTTAATAGAAAATGTAATTATTTTGTTAAAAATTCGTGGTTGTTGGATAAATCCAGCTGTTTTTAATTTCTAATTATAATTTTTTTTTAAATATCATCTATTACATTTATTATTGAAATTTCATCATTTTAGTTTGAAAATTAAGGTCCTTGGTTGAAAATTTTGAAAAAAAAACTATTTGAAAGTCATAATGACAAATTTTCGAATATTGAGAGTTCTAAACATTTTTGAAACGAAATATTTTAAAACTCTGCGGATTTGTTAAATATAACTTGAACCTATATATAATAATATTTTACTTCTTAGAAATTAAGAAAAGTACAATTTAACATTTTCAATTCCATTCCATATATTTCAAATTTGCTTTGAATAATTTTACAATATATATAACATCTTTCTAAAAACAAAAGTGTCAAGACAATTGGTCAACATGAGTCCTAATTTTAAAAATATATTTGTTAAAGGCAATGCATATTAGTTTCAAATTTATTATTTGAAAATTCGTATCAAATTTATTTTTTTATGCGAAAAAGCGGATGTTTATGAACATATACAGCTTAAATTAGTATTTTAATCAAATGCTAAAATGTAAAGGAATTCAAAATTAAAATGCTAAACATTATTTTATCTAATGCGCAATATTGGAGGACTTTTGTCTTATTCTCAGTTTTTTCTTCATTTTTTTTAATTACAAAGAATTTTAAAAGATTTCGTTTCAAACATTTTTAGCATGTTTTACAATTTTTATTGTAAAATGAAAATCCAGGGACGTGCCCTCTTAAAAGTAACCAGTAATTCCGTCACGAGTTTAATCAGTGAGGTTCACTGGTGTCTCAGTACCAGTAGTCATCTGGCCATACGTAGAGGTCCTGAGAACACTTAATCTGCAGTTTAAAAATATGACATTATTTAGTTTAAATAAAAAACTTTACTGAATGTTGCACATATGAACAGTTTTTGAAATAAATAATTATTGCTTATTTGATTTTATTATTTTAATTATTTATATTTATTCAGATGTAATCATTTTATTTTTTGAAGTTTTTGCAGTATTGCAAGACAATTATAAGGAGATTTCTGAAAATTTTTCAAATTAATTATTTCAATGCTGACAAAGTTTTTCATATTTTAAATGTACCTAAATGGGCGCTGTTTATAATATATTCTTGAAATATCAATTTTACCGCATATTCTAATTTAGTTTTCATAACAATACAAAATATTAAAATTATTTAAAATGGCTGCAAACAAAGTTAAAGTAGCAGCAAAGGCTGTTAAAAATGTGTCTGTTTTGGTCGAAAATTAATCTTCTTCAGTTAAAAATGCATTTATTTGGTTAAAAATTCATATTAAAAAAACGTACGACCGTACGACCCCCTCTCTCTCACCCACTATGATACATCATTATGATACAATATAATGCATTATGATGCAGTATAATACATTTCCATAATACATTTTCAAATTCATTTGTTTAATATTCATCATTTTAATTAAAAATTCGTCTCTTTGGTTGAAAATGTACCCATTCTGTTGAAAATTCATTTTATATTGAGAAATTATTTTTTTTAACTAACATTGTAACTCTTTCACTTTTGCTTGAAAATTGATATTTTTTATTGAAAATTGGTCTTTTCTAGTTGGAAATTCGTGTATTTTGTTTAAAATTCGTCTGTTTTGGTCGATAATTATTCGTCTTGTTTCAAAATTAATCTTTTTCAGTTAAAAATGCATTTATTTGGTTAAAAATTTTCATTGAAAAATCGTACGACCGTACGACCCCCCCTCTCTCACCCATTATGATACATCATTATGATACAATACCATACAATATGATAGAATATCATGTAATATAATACAATATAATATAATATGATAGACTATGATAGAATATGATACAGTATCATACAATATGATGCAATGTTATGCACTATGATGCAATATGATACAATACGGCACAATACGGTACAATACGATACAATATGGCACAGTATGACACAATATAAAACAATATCATACAATATCACGCAATATGTTAAAACATGAAACCGCATCATACAATGTGATACATTATAAAATAATATGATACAATATCATACAATATCATACAATATGGTGTAATATGGTACAATGTGATACAATATGAAACAATATCACTCAATATGACACAATATCATATAATATAGTGGAATATGATACAGTATCATGCAACGTGATGCAATATGATACAATGTGATACAATATGATGCAATACGATACAATATGGTATAATGTAGCACAATATGATACAATTAGATAAACTATCACACTGTATGATACAATATGATACAATATGGTACGAGATGATGTAATAGGATACAGTATGATACTCTATTATTCTCTCTCTCTCTCTATCTCTCTTCTTGGTTGAAAATTAATCCTTTTCACTTAATAATGCATTTTTTTGGTTCTAAATTAATTTGGTTTGGTTGAGAATTCAACAATTCGGTAGAAAATTAAACTAACCATTTGCTTGAAAATTAAATTATTCTTATGAAAATTGAACAACCTACACCCTTCGGATTTTTCATATTTTTAATTCTTATTCGTAGTGGAGTGTGGGGAGCTAAGTTCCAAATTTCTGCATTTTGTTGAAAATTCATCTTTTTTTGCTTTAAAACTATTTTTTTAAACTTACAATTTTTGATTAAAAATTTTTTTTGATTAAAAATTAATTTTGTTGTTGAAAATGCATATTTTTAGGTTGAAAATTCAACTGTTTTGTATTAAAAATTAATTTTTTCTATGAAAATTTAACTGTTCCATTTTTGGCCAAAAGCTGTTAATTTTAGTTTAAAAAATCAACTATTCGGTTGAAAATGCACATAATTTATTAAAAATTCTTCTATTTTGGTCAAAATTAATCTTCTTGTTTGAAAGTTCATCCTTTTGATTGTAAATTTAACTATTTGGTTAAAAATTCATTTTTTAATCTGAAAATTTTACTTTTCCATTTTTAGTTAGAATTTAATCCTTTATAAGTTAAAAATTCATGTATTTTGTTGAAAATTCGTCTTTTTAGTTAGAAAATTAATCTTTTTTGGTCAAAAATTCATCTGTTTTTGAAGGTTCAAAAGAAGAAGAATAAACATAAGTAGGTGCGCTAAGTATTATCTGGTATGATCAAAAGATATTGCACTTCACATTCGACTCTTGTCGGACGAACTTTCTATGCAAATTATGGAAATGGCATCTTATACAGCGAGACGCGAGTGACGTGACAACTTATGACTTTCGAGGTCTGAAAAATAGCTTCATTACAGTCTTTTTTACAGCTCGAAGTGTCTTTATCCTACGACAAGACAATTAACTCTGTTTTTAAAACCAATGGACTACAATCCAGACCACTTGATGACTTATTTTTGTTATAAGACTCAGAACGACTTTTTTAAATACTATTTTAATGATTAAATCAAGTTACCGACTGAATTTCAGAAAAAAATTAAAACAAGTCCAGCATAAATTTCATAATTACTTTTATTTTTGGAAATTCACAAATAAATACAAATAAGACTTTAAAGTATCAACTTTTAAAAAAAAGTGTTAACTTTATTTAAAGTATAAATTAAGATCTTGAAAAAAAGCTTTAAAAAATTAAGGGAATAATATATGCCAAGATGAATAATTTTGTAATGTTTCAATTTTCACTCGAAATTAATGGTCAGGGAAAATAAAAAATTGGTCAGGGAAAAATAGTAAATTTTCAAAATGAAGTTTTGTGGGAAGCCTGATATAATATTCTTATTAGTAGTTTATTGGCCTTGTATTTGCGTTTCAATTTTTTTCGCAGTTGCTTCCTCCCGCAGATTTATCTATCTAGTTATGAATTTTTTAATTTTACTGAAAAAAAAAAAACTAAAAAGTCATCCTTTTTGTTTAAAAATTCAACTTTTTTCGTAGAGAAATGACTTTTTGTATATAATTCATATTTTGATATTGAAAAGCCAACTCAAATCTTTCTTCGATGAAAATTCAATTATTTATCTTTAAATGAACTTTTCTATTTAAAAATACACCGTTTTTATTAGAAATTGCATCGTTTTTGGATGAAATTGCTACTAGTTGATTAAAACATAAAAAACTTTGTTGAAAAATCGTCCTTTTTGGTTCAAAATTCGACTTTTTTATTAAAAATTCTCTCTTCTGTGTTAAAAACTCAAGGATTTTCGTAGACAATTCACTTCTTTTTTGAAATACATATTTTTGTGTGGAAGGGCCAACTGAAATCTTTTATTTATAAAATTTTAACCATTCGGTTAAAATTTTTGTTAAAAAATCATCTTTTTTAGTTCGAAATTCGACCGCTTTGTTGAAAATTCTTCCTTTTGCGATGAAAACTCAAGTATTTTCGTAAAAATTTACTTCTTGTTAACATTTATATTTTGGTGTTGAAGGGACAACTTCAATCTTTTATGTATGGAAATTAAATATTTCTTTTGAAAATATGTATTTTTGATTTAAAAATTCATATGTTTTAGTAGAAATTTCATCTTTCTTGGTTAATAATGCAACTTTTTGGTTGAAAATAAATCTTCTTTGCTCGAGGATTAAACTGCTTTGTTTGCAAATTCTGGTTAAACCACTTTGTTGAGAAATCATTTTTTTGCTGAACATTCATATATTTAGTTGAAAATTCATCTCCTTTGTTCAAGGCTTCACTACTTTGTTGAAAATTGATCTTTTTTTAATTGAAAATTTAACTACTCAGGTAAAATTTGAACTACTTCGTTAAATTTTTTATTTTGATTGAAGGTTTACCTTTCGGGTTCCATTTCTTTTTTAATTAATATTTTTTAGCTGAAAATTCACCTTTTTTGGTAGAAAAATAATCCTTTCACTTTCAAATTTCATATTTTTTGGGTCAAAATGCAACAATTTCGTTGAAAATTAATTTTTTGTATGAAAATTCATATTTTCTAATTGAAAATTTAATTTTTGTTCAGAAAATTCGTCTTTTGGATTGAAGATTTATCAATTTAGGTGAACTTTTTTTCCTTTTTGATGTACCTGCACCTTCAGATTTACTGGTCTTCATTGTTTTTTGAGATTTAGTAACTGTGGAAGAAAATGTGACCAAAGTAAGATATACATATTAGCAACATCGGAAGCAGTAAGGATCATAAAATTATTATCTAAATCTAAAAAATTTAATTTGATCTTCGGGAAAATAAACTGAGAATTTTCAAAACTATTGATTTGAATTTTTGTCTTTATGAATATAAATTCAAACTTTTACTAGAATTTTCTCTCACAATTGCGGCTAAAATTGGTGTTGAGGGGCTTATCCAGTCATTTTTTGTGGTGTCACCTACATTTTAAAAATTTGGAATTAAATCTCCAGGAATCGTATTCAATATAATTCGAGTGAGAAGGATGTTGAATGAAAAAGGAATCTTCAAAAATTGTATTAAACATAGCTTAATTAAACTCACTTTCTTCAACGTCATAAGTCGATATGCTCTGCTTCTTTCGTTCACTTGCATCTTCAGATTCCCTGTTCTTCGAGTCATTTTCTGCGGTGTCACCCACATTTTAAGAATTTCAAATGAAATCTCCAGAAATCGTATTCAATATAATTCGAGTGAGAAGGATGTTGAATGAAAACTAAATCATCAGAAATCGTATTAAACATAGCTTAATTAAAGTCACTTTCTTCAACGTCAGTAATCAATTTGCTCCGCTTCTTTGGTATTACCTCTTCAGATTCACTGTTCATCGAGTCATTTTCTGAGAAGTCACCTGCAATTTCAAAATTTCAAATGTTGAATAGAAACTAAATCTTCAGAAATCGTATTAAACATTATTTAATTAAACTTATTAAATATGCTTTGCTTCTTTAGTACACCTGCACCTTCAGATTTGCTAGTCTTTTTTCTTTCTTGAGATTTTGTAACTGGGGAAGAAAATGTGATTAAAGTTAGATGTACATAGTAGGACCATCGGAAGCTGAGTGAAAATCTTGCTAGAAACAGATTCAGTATGATGCGTACGGCGTAACAAAAGTTAGGTTAGTTGTACAAACCTAGATACCTGCTAATGACGTCAACAGGCAACGATCCTGCACACTTTGAAATGCGCTTTGTAGTTTCCTCAATCATGTCCGTCTGCTGAAGATCACACCAGATTGTCACGATAGCACTTAGACATTTTCATTCGAGACCGTCTGAGAGGGGCCAAGCCAGACCGTCTTGATGACACTTTGAAAATTTGTTAATCGAGACCGTCTGAGAGGGCCCTGGTCAACACCCTGTCAGACCGTCTTAAGTAGACGGTCTCGATTCGGCCCAGCCAGACGATCTCTCTACTTAAGACTAGCCACGAAATTTTTCCACTAAGAAAAAGAAATTTTCTCGAGAGTCCAGTTTTCAAAGGCATTCTAGATCGCGACCCGTTGAGTTAGCGAACAAATTTCTCCGAAGCGCATTCGATCGACAAGAGTCAAACGCAAACGTGGTGTGCCTTGGAACCGTTTAGCGCAGACTGTCGAGTGTCGATCCAGTCGTTCTTCTGGAATAATGGCGGTCTCGTTGCCGCGGGCCTCACATCCCCTCTTTTCAGACAGGTTGCGCACGCAACATCAACTGTTTCACGCAGCGGCGCATGTGCCCTAAAGAGGGTGTCCCAGTATTCAAAAAACATTTTTGTATTTTTAAAGTCTCAAAAAAAAATGTTGTCGAAAATAATTATAAAATATGTTTGCTAAAGTTAATAATTACCGAATAACTAACAATTAATGATTGACCAATCAGAAACACGCATTAGACGGTTGACAATCCGTGTGCCATCGACAAGTGTGTGTGTATAAACATGTTCAGTGCGTATAATTTTTACTCCGTTCGCTTTTCCAGTACGCTGTGACTCTCTGGTGTAACTTCACACGACAACGAGATACAAAAATTAAAAAATATATTTTCCACAATCAACCAAATTGAGTACACGAAGTGCGAAAACCTAGAGGAACCGAGCTTCAAGCGTCAGGTAAATGTGTCCGAGCGCGTAGCGCGAGGCGAATACATTATCGAGCGCGAAGCGCGAGATGAATACCAAATCGAGTGCGAAGCGCGAGATCCAACAGGTACGCGCTCTAGGCGCGCTCAAACTTGCGAGCGAAGCGACAAATTTTTTGTTTTATTTTTCGACAGACTGCCTTTTGAACTATGGTAGGGGTCATCCACGAATTACGTAAGGTGTTTAGCTAAAACTGCCCCCCTCCCACATAATGTAAAAACCGTGAAATTTGCTCCCCCCTGCCTTATCGCAAAAATTTTACTAAGATTTTATAAAATTAGGGAACGAACATAAAAATTTTGGTAATTAAATAAACGTGGAACGTTAGTGAACTTAGATGTAAAAAATAAAATGTGTCAATAACAAGTATTCAGTCTTCGAAACGTACAATTTTATCATTTTTGTTGGTTGCTTGGTGTCTCTGTTTATTAAATATTTGAAAGTACATTTTTTAAACAAACATAAACATAAAACAGTCGAGTTGTGCAAGAAAATTGCACAAGTAGGCTTAAAAAGAAGTATGTTCTTTAACAAACTGCTTTTAAAAACAAATACTCCAGAAAATGAATTTGTGCAACATAATTGCTTTTTTTTACCTTTTTATATTTTTTTGTTGAGAAATATTAACTATTACATGTTTGGTTGAGAATTCATTTTTTTTTTAAATCAACTAATTGATTCAAAATTGAACTACTTCGTGAAAAACTCATCTTTCTTTATTGTTGAAGATTCATAGTTTTAGTTGAAAATTCAACTATTTGATCTTAAATTACCTTTTTGTTCAAAATTCAACTATTTTTTATAAAATTCCACACTTTTGTAGAAAATTGAACTATTTGATCGTAAATTACCTAATTGTTAAAAATTCAACTATTCTTTAGAAAAATCCTCAATCTGGTAGAAAATTCAACTATTTGATTCAAAAATTAACTTTCTTGTTGAAAATTCAACTATTTGATCGTAAATTACCATTTTGTTCAAAATTCAACTATTTGATTGAAAATTATCTTTCTTCTTGAAAATTCAACTATTTGGTCGTAAATTACCTTTTTGTTCAAAATTCAAAGTTTTTTTAGAAAGTTCCTCAATTTGGTAGAAAATTCAACTATTTGATTGAAAATTAACTTTCTTGTTGAAAATTGAATTTTTTGTAGAAAAATCCTCAATCTGGTAGAAAATTCAACTATTTGATTGAAAATTAACTTTCTTGTTGAAAATTCAACTATTTGATCGTAAATTACCATTTTGTTCAAAATTCAACTATTTTTTAGAAAATTCCTCAATTTGGTAAAAAATTCAACTATTTGATTGAAAATTAACTTTCTTGTTAAAAATTCAACTATTTGATCGTAAATTACCTTTTTGTTCGAAATTCAACTATTTGATTGAAAATTAACTTTCATGTTGAAAATTCAACTATTTGGTCGTAAATTACCCTTTTCTTCAAAATTCAACGTTTTTTTTAGAAAGTTCCTCAATTTGGTAGAAAATTCAACTATTTGATTGAAAATTAACTTTCTTGTTGAAAATTCAACTATTTGATCGTAAATTACCAGTTTGTTCAAAATTCAACTATTTTTTTAGAAAATTCCTCAATTTGGTAAAAAATTCAACTATTTGATTGAAAATTATCTTTCTTGTTGAAAATTTATCTATTTGGTCGTAAATTACCTTTTTGTTCAAAATTCAACATTTTTTTAGAAAGTTCCTCAATTTGGTAGGAAATTGAACTATTTGATTGAAAATTAACTTTCTTGTTGAAAATTGAATTTTTTTAATAAAAATCCTCAATCTGGTAGAAAATTCAACTATTTGATTGAAAATTAACTTTCTTGTTGAAAATTCAACTATTTGATAACCTATATACCTATCTACCTTTCACCTATATACCCATCCACACATCACTACTTTACCACCGAGCAATTCACGCCTAATCCGAAAGGGAAACGGCTTAATGATATAATAATAATAATAATAATAATATGAAATTCAAGGAATTCATGGAATTCTAGGAATTCAAGGAATGCAAGGCATTCATGGAATTCCTTGAATTCAAGGAATTCAAGGAATTCGTGAAATTCGAGTAATTCAAGAGATTGATGTAATTCATGGAGTTCAAAGAATTCACGAAATTCAAGAAATTTACGGAACACAAGGGATTTACGGAATTCACAAAAATCAACGAATACAAAAAATTCACGGAATACAAGGAATTCATGTAATTCACGAAAGTCAAGTAAACCGCGTAAGTCAAGGAATTCATGGAATTCACAGAATTCAAGGAATTCATGAAATTCAAGGAATTTATGCAATTCAAAGAATTCATGGAATTCACAGAATTAATGGGATTCCCGGAATTCGAGGAATCTACAGAATTCGAGGAACTCACGGAATTCAAGAAATTCACGGAATTCAAGGGATTCACAAAATTCAAGTCATTCACGGAATTCAAGGGATTTCTGTAATTCACGGAGTTCAAAAAATTAACAAAATTCAAAAAATTTACGAAATACAAGGGATTTATGGAATTCAAGGAATTCAAGGAGTTCACGGAATTCAAGTAATACAAGGAATTCACGTAATTCACGGAATTTAATGAATTCACAGAATCCACGGAATTCACGGAACTCAATGAATTCACGGAATCCACGGAATTCAAGGCATTCAGTGAATTCCTCTAATTCCGTGAATTTCATGAACTGCTTGAATTCGCTGAATTCCTTGTATACCGTAAATTCCATGAATTTCTTGAACACCATAAATTTCATCAATTCCTTGAATTCCGTTTATTGCTCGAATTCCGCGAATTGCTTGCATTGTGTGTATTTCGTGAATTCTTCGAATTTCATGAATTCCTTGAATTTCACGAATTCCTTGCATTTCGTGAATTCCCCCCATAGGTCTGTTGCATAGGGTCCCGAAGAAACCCCATAAGTGAAAACATGGGGTTTGCGAGTTTTTGGCGCTAATTATGATTTTTTGCGGTTCCTTTAATGCGAATTATTTCTAATACATAAAATATCACTTTATATTGAAAATGAGATATTTTTATGAATTGTTTAAACAATTTATCATTGTTTTTAGCAATTTTCTCATAGAATGGAGTTAGAAAGACACGGTTTTTCACAAATTTTCCATTTGTTGTCCAATTTTCAATTAGATGGAAGTGATAGTTCATCAATGCTAACAATAGTGATCGTTTAAACAATGTATTTTAATTAGTAATAATATTATATTTGAATAATGCTAGAAAGATGTGTTTTTTTTAAGATTTCTGGCTTTTTGTCCAATTTTCACTTGGAGTGAAGTAATAATAAATTCAAGTTAACAAAACCATTGTTTAAACAACTTTATATAATTATTAATAATATTATATTTGAATAATGCTAGAAAGATGCGGTTTTTTGTTGTTGAAATTTCTGGCTTTTCATCCAATTTTTATTTGGAGAGAAGTAATAATGAATTCAAGGTAACAAAATAATTTTTTAAACAATTTATTATACTTATTGATAATATTATATTTGAATAATGCTAGAAAGATGCGGTTTTTTAGAAATTTCTGGCTTTTTGTTTAATTTTCATTTGGAGTGAAGTAATAATGAATTCAAGTTAACAAAATGATTGTTTAAACAATTTATTATTATTGTTGATAATATTCTCTTTGCTTGATTGGTAGAATGTTGCGTTTTTTCTGAAATTTTCAACTTTCTGTCTGTTTTTTATCAGGCGTGACTTGATAATCAATTAGATTTAGCAAAAATAATTGTTTAAACAAATTATTATTGTTTATGGGCGGGGGGGGGGATTGTCACTATCTCCTGGTATATTAGTTTGCCTACTTAATTTTATTCCAAGACAAAAAACGATTAATTCCGTTGTCATTCTCACTAGTTATCTCAAAGTAACATTTCCATTCTTGATTATCAACAGCAAAAAAGAAAAACTATCGCAGAAAGTTCGGGGTGGAAAAACTTCCACCCCCAAGGGACTTGCGTGTAGCGATCTCGTCGAACAGAATTCAGCCTCGAGATGTGGGATGCTGGGTGGGAGAAGATCAGCAGAGAGGATGGTGGTAGCAAACTCAAACTCAGCCCTCAGTCGTGCGCGACGCGCCATATGCGGTGGACCATTTGTCAAATCATTCACAAAGGCCAATCATCTCTGACACGTGTGATTTCCCGATAAAAAGTGTCACGTGCCACCCCTTCAGTTCTGCCATCAAAAAATTCTCCTCGATCAGATCGGAGAAAAGTGACAGTCTTCAATAACACTCCGCACCGGTCATGTTTTCATCACCACGTGCCATTGAAAAACAATAACAACTTTCAAAGACAAACATTTTATCCTCAAAGTATGAACCAACACAATACTACTCAATAAATAACTCAATAAACTCTTTTGAACATTCTTCACTGGAGTAGTCCGGGAAGCGGAAGGTGGTGGGTTCGAATCCCGGCGGAGTAGAAAAGAGTTCCTTTTTTTTTAGGGAATATTTAACGTCGGGAGGTGTTAGGTATTGGATCTCAGTGAAAAGTGAATAGTTTCAGGGTTGTTTTCTGTGTTGGTTAATTTTCGGTGTGTGTAAAGTGTATGAGAAAATCGTATCAGAATACGTTTTCGAAGCAAGCAAGGATTAATGGAAGGTTCGCTGTGGAAGCTGATCAGGTTCCTGGGAAAACACGTTGACGTCCACCGTGATAGGAGTTATCACGATGCTCCGGATGAAAGAATGAAACTGGTCGCTGCCGTGGAGTAAAAAATTCGGGACAGTTCCGAAATCGATGAAAGGGGTAAGTGTATTCGATTAATTCACTGCACATGAAATCCGTTAAAAGGCATTTCGCTTTTGTGAAGCTTTATGCCGTTTTCATCGAGGAATCGAGTGAATGCGGAGAGGAGAGTATAATACAGAGAGAGCTGGAATGAATGACGTACCTGAAATTTAATTCGCGAACATCAAACAAACTTTAATTACCTGCAATAAAAAAGGGATTTATCAGAAATATTAAATGCAGGCTTGGGGAGACAAATTGAATCGATTCTGCGTTGATTATCATTTTATTGCATTTTTCATTAAAGTTAGAGGCTATTGGATATTGATTATTGATTATTGATCATTAAAGTTTGGTGTTGCATAATTTAGTGAAATTAAATTACGAGGGCTGGGAAAGTACAGAAGTCTTGGAAAATAAATTCTTTGTCATTTCGCGGTTTATCTTCTTTTATTATCCTAGTTGTAGTAAATTCACTGAATCAAATCCCTGGATTTTTATATAATAATAGTAAAAATATGAATAATTAAAAACTCTTGGATCTTTTCAATAATTGTAAAATCTTCGTGAAATATTCTCTTAAATCTTTCGAATTCTTTGAAATCGTTTTGAAACCTTAACACCTTCGTGAAATATTTGCGAATTTTTTTGAAATATTTTTGCAATCTTTGAATTCTTTGATTCTAAAGATTCTATGATTCAAAATATTTTATGATTCGGAATCTTTTGGAATCCCTGCAATCTTTCCAATCTTTGTGAAGTCATTCAAATCTTTGTGAATATCTTTGAAATCTTACAGATCTTTTTGAAATCCTTTAAATGTTTGTTAAGTCATTGAAATCTTTGTGCAATTTTTAAAATTTTGGTGAAGTCACTGAAATATTTTGAAATCATTGAAATTTTGAAAAAATCGTTGTGAAATCTGTTAAATATTTGCGAGATCTTTTAAATCTATAGATTAGTTTAGGATCGACTTGTAATTAAACTTTCTCATCATCATTAATATTATTACTATTGTTATTATTATGGTTCAATTAATTTACTTGTGCACTTGTTTCGATAGGTTATAAGAGTTTAGGTTATAATCGATTAAAATTAACATTGCATTATCCTTTTTGTATTTGATCATAAAATTATCTATCTTTATCAATTATTCTACTAAACAATTAATGTTTGCTAAATTACACTATAACAGAATTATGTTTGATGAATTAGAGTTAGATGGACATTGTTAAAAAGTTAGGAATTAATTTAGAAAAGACAAACATATATTTTTAGAGATTTAGAGTATCAGGAGTTTAGGGTAAAATAGAAGTAATAGCGAGTTAGAGTTCGAACGTAATTATTATGCAAGGAAATAATTTAAAAGAGCAAATACGTGTATTTCGAGAATTAGGACTTTAGGAAAAAATAGAAGAACGCATTGGAGCAGAAGCGAACGAAACGAAGAAGAGGCCCAACCCCAATGTCCAACCCCCTTTTGGTGGAGGGGCGCGGACCCACAGAAGCCCCTGCGTGGGCGAGGATCAACACTTGATATCCAAGCTTAAACCCGTGCGGTTGTTCTCTTCTGTTTGAAAACATCGAGTCTCTGAATATAAATTTCATATTTATTTTGCACACTTAAAATTCGGTCTTTTCTTCTTCTTGATTCGAAATTAAATTATAGTAATCTTTAATAAGACTTTCAGCACAACGCGAGGCGAACTACAGTTCCTCACAGCAAGGACTCCAACTCCTTTCTGCGGCGAAGTTCGACGTACATCGATGGCTTGAATTCCCATTTTTGAATTTCGCGCGCGAATCAATCTCCGATCATTACAGTCAGGAACCGCTAGTGCCACCTACCGGGTGGTAAGTAAGTTCCCCTTGACCAATATTTACCTTTAACTCCCCTTTATAAACCACCCACACTTTTCGGTCATCAACGGTTCGGGATCAGCTCGGCTTGCTCTCCGAATCTCTGATTTTTATTTATCATTTCGGACAGCCATTCGCGATTCCCGAAAGTCTTGCCCCGCATCGATTCTATACAAAAAAAACAACGAATTTTCAACCAAAAAGCTTAATTTTCTACCAAGATAGATGAATTTTCAACGAAACAGTTGAATTTTTAACCAAGAAGATAAACTTTCAACCCAAGAGGACTTTGCAAGCAAGAAGATAAATTTACTACCAAAAAGGACGAATCTTCAACAAAATACATGACATTTAAAAAAAAAAGTGGAATTTTTAACGAAATAGTTGAATTTGTAACTAAGAAGATAAATTTTCTATAAAAAAGACGAATTGATAACTAAGAAGCTTAATTTTCTACCAAGAACGACGAATTTTCAATGAATTAGTTACATTTTTATTCAAGAAGCTTAATTTTCTACGAAAAATGTGAATTTACAACGAAATATTTGAATATTTAACGAAGAAGAGCAATTTTCTTCCAACAAAAGATCAATTTCGAACCAAATAGTTGAATTGTCAACCAAAAACATTAATTTTTCAATCAAAAGGATAAATTTTGTACAAAAAAAATGTCCACAAAACACATGAAATTTCAACCAAGAAGTTTAATTTTCTTCCTAAAAATACGAATTTTTAGCGAAATTGTTATGCGTTGTAGGTCAGGATCACCAATAAGCATATAATGTATACACTTATACAATTTATTCAAAGATGAATCAAGTTGTGACAAAAAGGGTTGACAAGAGTTATATAATCGCGGTTGAGGTACTGGACGGGACTTCCGTCGTGACGAGACCGACGAGAGACTGGAGAACCGACCCGAAGGGGCGGTTCATGTGGTACCTTCTACTACACCGAGAGAAAATCCTTACTTTTTTCGTATGATCTCGTCTCACGCTACGTTAGCATGAACTATATCATACTATGGGCTGAAATATAGTGTAAAACTATTACAGAAACCTATTTAGTACCATTTTACGTTATTTTAATTTTGTCTGAAGTATATCATGACCAGTCTAGGCCAGGATCTGCTATACCAGACTCTGACTCCAGAACAGCACGCCAAAGCGGAACCAGCCGGGCGCCAAGCTGCAAACAGAGTCTTCTTTTTCGGGCGCCCAGCTGGCGCCAGTCTGCAGTTATCTTGCTACAAGGGTATTCTATTTGCTTTTTTATTGTTTGAATATTAATCTATATAAAATATTCATTTATTTTTTATTAGGTATGAATAATTACAATTTTTTCTTTCAAATTCGTTGTTTTTTGGAAGAAAATTAATTTTCATGGCTTCATCATCTTTTTTTTTCATTCATTCATCTTTTCATAATTCATTTTTTGATTTAAAATTGAACTATTTTGTGAAAATTCGTTGTTTTTGGTTGGAAATATATAACTATTCGATTTACTTTTTTATTGGTTAAGAAATTATCTTCTAAGTTGAAAATTTTTTATTTAAATTTTAACTTCTTCAAAATTCGTTCTTTTTAAAAAATATTTTATAAATATTTACAAATCCTTCCAAGTTTCAAAACATTTTGAATCACTTCAACACTTCAAAAATTTCTAAATACCATTTAAGCGGACCCGAATTTTTCTTAAAATTTGGAAAAATCTTTGAAAATTAAAAAAAGTTCCTCAAGATATTATGGAGTTTTTCTCAGAATTTTTATAAATCTTTTAAAATTTCCATATGAAACTTAAGAATATTCTTTCATTCTCTTGAAAACTTTTAAAATTCTTAAAAAGTTTCTAAATTTGTTATTCGAAATCATTGAAAATCTACATTTTGTTTTGATTTTTTTGAAATCTTTTACTTTATATACTTTAAAACTAGAAACAAGATACGCTTTTTATTAAAAGTTGTATCGCAAGATTTCACGTACATTGCTGTCGAAAACCGGACTTCGTATTCTGTTAAATATGACTTTTGTGGCTGTTTTCAGTTTGTCATTTGCTGAGATTCCAAAAAATTTGAAATATAGGATTTTTCAAGAGTTTGAAAAAGGAAAGCTTTTTAAGAATTTTAACAGATTTTAAGAGGATAAAAATATTTTCTTAAGTTTCCTAAGAAAGTTTAGAATGATTTTTTCATTTTTTTAAATAAATTTGAAGAGCATATTTAAAAACATTTGGAAAGATTTCGAAAGAATACAAATATTACAAGACATTTCAAAAACTTTTTAAAAAATGTCAACAAAAATCTGGAAGATTTTAAGACAATTTTCATAAATTTGCACAATTTAAAAAAAAAATTCAGGAAAAATTTGAATTCATCTGAAACATAGTTTTGAATATATTAAAAAATAATTGTAATATTGAGAAGATTTGTAACAAATTTTTAAAAATGTAGACTTTCGAAGATTTTGAAATGAAATTTTGGAATCTTCTAAAGAATTTAGAAAGGTTTCAAGAAAATAAGTTTTTTTTTCTTAATATTACTTGACAACTAGACAACATGTGAAATGTTCGCTTTTTTCTAGATCAGACAGATGAACTATAAGGTTATACATATTTTCATCTTTTCAGTATGTATTTAGCCCGCAAGAGAAGTTGTCATGGTTTAGCAAAGGACACATCACTAAGAATTCTAACGTTTGTTTTGTTTTGTCGTGATGATACATTATATGAATGTAGGCCTGTATGAATGAAATGAAAATGTACGAATATATTTCAGATTTTGATTTGAATTCCATCCAAACTCCATCTAGAGTATGATATGGTTCGAGAATCATCAAATAAGTCGCGCTCTTTCAAAATGAATTTTTTTTTTTTATTATTTCTAATGTTTTTAAATTTTTTTCTTTTTTTCCTTTTTTTATGGGGGGGGGGCGGGTTGTGGAGTGTCCACTTTTCTCACTCGGGTGTTACTTTGAGACGCTAGGTAAATTTTCCGCCAAACTTCCAGACAGAAGAGAAGAACATATTTCTGTTTTGAGAGTTTAACGTTGTGAATATCTTTGGGATTTTCATTAGAAATCAAGCAATGGTTTACAACTTAGACAGGTTTGGTGCAATAACGCTTTTCTTTCATTTTCAGTAGTCTCTTGCTCTTCATTTGTTTTTCATGAACTTTTGTAAAAAATTTGAAACCGAAGTGATTTCTCAAAGCCGAATTGCCCCGGTATTGCACCAAACTGCACAATTCTCCGCTACCGCTACAAGCGTCCAGGCAAGGGAACAAATGGAGACAGAAAGGGCTACTGAAGCACCTGATTGTACTTAATTTAGCCGCTTCCTCGGCCCCGTAGGAGGCACCTCTGGTCCTCAATGGCATACAAATAGCACATTAGCGTGAATTTCAATCCTAGACATACTATAGTAATTTTTTCTTGACTTTAGAAATATTTCATTAAGGAATAAAAGGCAAACTCAGCTGTCTATTAATTGAAACTAAATAAACAGGTCCCTTTTTCTAAAAACGTCATAACTGAACAGAGAATTTCTTTTTTCAAATGCTTTCTATAGGTAGTTTTCATATGAAATTGAAATAAGGTAACCAAACAGTATTGTCATCATATATGATTCAGCGATTCTTTCATTCATATTTGAATAACAACATGATCTGGTGCTTATGACAATTTTTGTTTCATAACATATCCACCGTATAAAATCAGCATTACAATAGACTGGTAGTGCAAACGATAAAGATCTTGCACACTGCTTTCTATATAAGTAATATACAAAAAATTAATTAGTTAAAATGAACTTAGGACATAATTCAGATTAAGTATAATAATATTCACAACAATTACCACAGTCAAAACCTTAATCGAGACTACTATCGGTGAGAAAATTCGAGTCCTCTGGCTTTGATGTTAAAAAAGTGAGTGAAGAAAAAATGGTAGCTCAATGAATAAAGAATCGTTTTTAAATATCAAAATGTTGTACGTTAATGAGCCTGAAGCGAATATGCCAAAAAAAATTTCATAGCTTACAGACCTGAAAATCTGTTAAAAAGTAGGGAAATTTGACAGCTTTTAAAGAAAGTGAACTTTGAAACATAGTTTTTTATTGAAAAAATAATAGAAAAAATCTAAAGAAATTCTTGGTGGTACCTTAAACATTTCTAAACAAATTGCTATTGGAAAATTTGCAGAATATAACAAATTCTTCATTTTTTGTACATAAATATACAAGTGTACTATCTCCAGTTCTAATGAAGATAAAGAAGTAATTTACATTAGAGGTAGTTAGTTGAACTATTTGTAATTATTTACAATTTGTGAGAAGTATGTGCTTCTTTTTCTCTTCGTGCAAATCGCGATATTTGAAGACATTTTTTTATATTGGAAATCCAGTGTAAGAAACCAGCGTGGTACCTTTTTTCACGCGACCGTCCTCGTCTTTCTTCAGCATGTGCTTATGGGAATAATTAAACCCTTGGAAGAGATAAAGTTGTACCAATAAAGGTCAGTTTTTCTCGAATCGCTGTTTAAACTGTACACATAATATATTGACATAATTTTTCACATGACGCAATTCGTGCTACGACATGCATGTATACATGCAAAGTAAGGTTTCATCACGGCAAACAGAAGTTCAGTTGTTGAAACGAACTGTCTGGTTGCTTATGGACTGACCTCACTCATGTTTTGCTGTAACCGAACTAGTTCAGTTCTACCAAGTTTTGTCGATTTAACCGAACAGTTCGGTTGGAGTGAACGAACTGCTCGCTTAAGATCAGCGCCCACAACCGAACTGTTCGGTTACACCAACCAAACAGTTTGGGCACAGTAACCTAACAGTTCGATTGTAACCTGAAACTTCAGTTTCAGGTCAGCCCTGAAGAAGTGAACCTTTTTCTTCGTCTCCGGTACGCATAAAATGTCTAGTTTCCTTACGTGCATAGTTTCTCGTAGTTCTCTTACTTTATGATCATTCACTCCTCTAGCATTCCAAACACCCAGTCTCTAAAAGATAACTTTGAATCAACAAAGTCAAATTTCCGCCCAAGGATTTTCGATACACAGTTCTCGATACACAGTTTAAGCGTTATTTTCCAGAAACCAATTTTTTTGAACAAAGAGTTGAAAAAATAAATAAAAACAATGTCACTAATGTTTTTACTATCTGAGGATCATAATGGAATCACTTCTTACTCGTTCTCCATCAGTCAGAAAGGAATACAACTATATTGCGAAAAAATACACATCCTTGTTGTTACTTATTTAACTAAAAATGTAACTATTCCAGTTAAATAGTATATAATTTCAGTTAAAAATTTATCCTTTTGCTAAAAATTAATCTATTCAAATGTTGGGCGAGAAATTTCTATTTTCTTTGAGAATTCGTCTTTTTTTGAAGAAATTAATCTTCTAGGTTGAAAATTAAGCAATGGGGTAGAAATTGTAACAATTTTTTAAAAATTATTATTCTATTTTGTTTAGAAAATGATTTTTTTCTAATTGAAGATGTAACTAACTATTCCAACTGAATATTCCATTATTTTTGTTAGAAATTCACCTCTTTGTTTCAACATTTATTTTTTAATCTGAACATTCAACTATTCAATTTTTGGTTAACAATTTATCTTTATTATTTAAAGATTAATGTATTTTGTGGAAAATCAGTTTTTTTTTTGTAGAAATTATTCTTCTTAGTTGAAAATTCCACTATTGTGGTTAATGATTTATCATTTCAGTTAAAGATTCATCTTTACTCTATAAAATTCAACTAATTTAGTCAAAGATTCATCATTTTAGTGGAAAGTTCATTAGTTTGATTAAAAATTAATTTTTTCAATCAAAAATGTAACGATTCCATTTTTGGCTAAAAATTGATCTTCTTTAGTTCAAAATTCAACTATTTGGTCGAACATGTTTTTCTTTCTCGTTGGCAATTTAAATATCTTTTTTTTAATTATGTGTATTTTTTCTAGAAGTCGTCCATTTTGGTAAATAGATAATGTTCTTGTTGGAAAAATCATCTATTTGGTTAAAAATTCAAGTTCCCCAGTTAAATGGTTATCATGTTAGTTGCAAATTCGTCTTTTTGGTTGAAAATAAAACTACTTAGTTGACATTTAAACTCTTTTCTTGAAAATTTAACTTTTCTGTTTGAAACTTATCTATTCGAGTTGAAAATTGATCATTTCAGTTGAAAATTCATCACTTTGGTTAAATTTTTTGTGTGGAAAATTAATCTTTTTAACTTAACATTTATTTATGCCACTTTTGGTTGAAAATTGATCTTTTTTAGTGGAAAAATCAATTATTGGTTAAGAATGCATATGTTTTGTTGAAAACCCGTCTTTCTTCGTAGTAAATTAATCTTTTAGGTTGAAAAATCAACTATTCGGTTAAAAATACATCTGTATTTTTGAAAATGCAATATTTTCATTTGAAAATTTAAGAAATTGAAGCGGTTTAAATTGAATTTAATATGGTACCCAAATTCAACTATAAAATTCCTGAAAATTAAGAGAACCAAAAATTCAAAGATCAAATTTGGACAAAGCACGTCTTTGAATTCTGGGTTCTTTAATTTCCAGGAATTTCATAGTTAAAGTTCACAGTTAGACATAAAGCATTTAAATTCTGATTTATTATGATTTTCATTTCTTACATTTTAAACCATTCCTAAAATACGAAACCATTTTGACAGTATTTGATAAAATAAAAGAACATTTACCAAATGCCATGAATTCAATCGAACATATATAAAAACTAAAGGTTAACAACCACCGCAGGGTCCCACTGGGAGTAACTGTCATCTAAAAAAAATGACATCTAATATAATGGGGATAAGCCGCTGCAGCCGTGGCTGCGTATTCAAAAAGCCAAATTCACCTCGGTTGAGGTAACCAAATCTTTGTCATTGGCCTGATTGAAGATACATATTGGCTCTAAAATGAAACACTTTTAAGAATGAATGGTATAGTTAGTTAATCGTTCAACATTCGGATATGAAAGTCTCGTCAAATAGTGCGTCTTAGGAATCCGATTTTCTAAGACGAGCCTCTTTCAAAAATTCGAAAAAACATTTCTTCTATCATTTTAAGTAGATCGCAATTATATTCGAAGTACATCGCAAAAAAAGTAAACAGAAATAGAGATTGATAAGAAGCTGTAAAATTGCAAATATTTTGTTTCCTGAGAACGAGAATGAATTGATGTGGAGCAAAAAAGTAACGAGAATTTCGAGAGGTTCTTTGTGAGAAATGAAATTTAAATAAAATTCTGCAAAGAAATTAGTTAGAAAACCTATAAAATTATTTCAAGCTAACTTCACAAAATAAATTATATGAGCAGATTTTATAAAAAGCCTATCCAATTCAATCAAGAGAATTTTAGAAATCAAAATCTAACTTTAGATTTGATAGACATTTCTACTATATTCATCCACCCAGAAATCCTATACTACTTTCTATCATAATATTTTCTCACTAAAACTTTCTGGAATCTTATCGGCAGAAAACTTGTATGAAATTCTATGTTTCGGAATACCGAAAATTTTTATCAAATTCTATTCAAAAACGAATGACATATTTTTATGTCAATAGTTTCTCTTAACAATTCTATCAAATCTTGTTAGCACACGAATTCTATCACATCCTATGGGATGGATTCTTGGACATTTTGATCCAATTCGATCTGCCGAGAAACCTTATACTTTTCTATCAACAGCTTCTCATTGCAATTGTATCAAACCTTATCCACTCCAGAATCCTCTAAAATCCCAAGTACCAAAATAACAGGAATTTTCATAAAATTTTATCCGTCAAGGAATCTCATTCTTTCATATCCAATTTCCTCATTGTATTAGATTTGATAGAGTCATTGAATTATAAATACTGACATGTGAAAACGAATCACCCTGCAGAAAGGGAAAATTTTCTTCATTCGAAACTGAGATTCAAGTGTATTTTGTTTATAACAATTGATAATTCTGGTTAAAAGACAACCTATTTTAATATGTTATTTTTTAAATAAACAGAAATTGTCCCGCAGTAAATAAAATTTTTTTATTATCTTTGCGGAAACTAATTCTACGATATTCAAACAACAAACGTTTAAAAATTTGAAAAGCGTTGAAGCCGCCTATGTAGAAGCCACCTTATTGCACGTTTTTAAAATTATGTAGCTGCAAAGTCCAAGGTTTTTCAAGCAAAATAATTGTTGCAAAATTTGGCGTTCAACTTATTGCCAAATCTAGTAATTTGTTCTTCAAAATGCTTCAAATTTATTAAATCGAAAGCACATTCCACTCTTAATCTGGTACAAGGACAAAAATGAATATTACACAATGTTTGAGTGATCATAAAAATATATTATAATTTAATTCCTCGCTTTACTCATAAGTTTCATTTCACGATCGAAAATGAGTAAATAAGTATTATAAGGAATTGGACAAATTAAAAACTGTTTTATGAAAGTTTTGTTCATAGCTTCCCATAAAGACAAATTGAGTTTAACCACTTTTAGGTTGAAGATGGTTAAGGCTCACCGTGAAGATATTACTTTTACGTGAAATTTTGAATGGCTATCCAATTTCGATTGAGCTTTGGCATACTTTTTAAAGCCTTAAAAGAAAGTGCGAGTTCGGTAACCATTCATTTTTGACCAGCATTTATGGTATTATTAATTATAGAAGCGTTTCAGTTAATCGAACATTACGTTTTGCAGCAACACTATGTGAGATACGACAAAAATACAAAATATTTCTAAGAGCAAATTGACAAAGATTTTAAAACATTTGAAATTATTTCCTAAAATTTGGATAAATAATGTGGATGATTTTAAAGCCAAAATTTTCAATTAGCAACATTACCAAGTTTTATAAAAAAAATCGAGTAAGTTTTAGAGATATTTGGAGATTTAAAAAAAAATAATTTAAAGATTTAAAAGATTTTTAGAAAGTTAAATAAATGTACATTTCTGAATATTTAGAAATAAAACTTTTGAAGCTTTTTAAGGATTTTAAAAGGTTTCATGATAATAAAAAATTTGTCTTAAAATTCATGGAAAAACTTTAACTGTGATTTCATTTTCAAAAATTAATTTCAATAGAATGTTTGAAAATATTTTTAAAAATTTGAAAAGATTTCTAAAATTCTCGTAACAGAATCTGGAAGATTTGAAGACAATTTTTGTAATTTTGTAGAATTTAAAAAAAAATGGAATACTTCAAATAATTCTAAAATTTTCGAAGCTTTTTAAGAAGTTTAAAAGAAAAAGATATTTAATAAATCTTGAAAAATACATTTTTAATGAAAATTTCAAAATATTTTAAAACATTTCAAAAGATTTCTACAAATGTCGAAAAAGATCTGAAAGATTTAAGGGCATTTTTGTTTGTTTTTGCAACTTTCAAAATTTCTAAATATCTTTAAAAATTACTCGAATTTTTCCTAACATTTTCCAAAATTAATTTTTAGCCAAAGAAAAAACGATTTTTCAACAAAATGTTTCAGTTTGCAACCAAATAATTAAATTTGTATTCCAAATAAGATAAATTTCGAACGAAAAGTGTTGTATATGATATTTCAACCAAAAAATATTTTAATTATTATTCAAAAACAGTTAAATTCAACAACAAAAATATGACTTTTCAACATGAGTTGAATTTTCAACTAAGAAGGATTTTTCAGTCAAGAGAGAGAGAGAATTGCAAACAAACTGTTGAATTTTGAAGCCAAAAGATTAATTTATCTTCCAATAAGAACGAATTTTCAGCAAAATATATCAATTTTCAACCAAAAATATAATAGTTAAATTTGCGACTAAAAAAATTAATTTCAAACCGAGAAAAAAAAACGAAAATTATTTTCAGTTTTTCCAGGGTTTTCAGGTAGGGTAGACACCCTGTTATAAGGGGACAAAAATAAAAAACTTTATAGTGCAAATACATTTATTATTTAAAACAATTAAATAATAAATGAAAATTGAAAAATTCTTGATCCACAAAATTAAATATTTTTTCAAAATGTTTTAAAAAATGTATGCGCGCGCGTAGCGCGCTTTTGCTACTTGTCCAATTATTAAAAAACACATGGCCTTTGATAAACTTTTCGAGGGTCCTAAAATAAGGGTTATGTTATTTAACCAGATATTTCCAACCAAAATTAAACATTTTAGAGCATTTTCAAAATTTGAAAAAAAATTGTTTTTCAAGTTTCAGACATTTTTGTCCAAGTTTCTTTTAGATGGGAGAGAGTCCTGAAAATTATCCTGATGAAATTTTTAATTTCGATAAAAATTCAAAAAGTTATATACTTTTCAACATATTGAAAATTTCGAAAGATTATAAGAAAAAAAATTCTTCTGTGAGATTAAAAAATTGCAATCAAAATTTTTACTAGATAAGAAATTTATTTCAAAACTATCCTCATTAAATTTTTGGATTCTATCAAAATTCAAAAAGTGAGAGCATTTTAAAAATTGGAAACAAAATGTTCCGTTTCAATTTGTTTACATGGTTTTATTTTTCAAAAGCAATCGTCTGTATAACCTAGCTGTTGAGCGCCCTCAAAATGGGCGCATTTTAAGGGCAACTGAGAATAAAAATTAGTGCAAAGTAAAGAGAAAATATTAAAGTCATCATGAAAAATAAAAATTGTACATTATTTTGCTATATCTGAATAAGCAGTACCAGATCGTAATCTAAAAATTAATTTAAGAAAAATCTTTAGTTTCGAGGACTTAAAGATTCAACTTTTAGAATTGCGCATTCAAACCCATAATTTTAAATTAAAATTATAGAAATTTTAAAGACGATAAATGCATTATTGATAAGTATCATTTTTACTTAAAACTTACAAAACGCGCGAATTATTAAATACGGGAAATCTCCCGGTTTAATATTTTTCTCCCGGCTTCTTCCCGGTTGAGTGGCCAACCTACTAAAGTTCATCTTTTTTAGTTAAAAATATTATTATTTGGTTTAAAATTGAATTATCTTGTCGAAAATTCAACAATTTTGTTGAACATTTATCTTCTTAGTTTGGAAATGCAGCTCTTTCTGTAGAAAGATCACCTTCTTGATTAAAAACGCAATTGTCTGGAGAAAAATTAATCGGTTTCGGTTGAAAATCAAATTTTTTTTTGAAAATTCAACAGTTTGGTTTAAAATTGATGTATTTTTATAAAAATTCTTCTTCTTTGGTACAAAATCAATTTTTTCTAATGAAAATTAATCGGTTTTAGTTGAGGATTCAAGTATCTTGATGAAAATTAGTTTTTGTTGATTAAGTCCAACTATTTTTTATTTAAAATTAATATCATTTTTATAAATTCATCTTTATAGGTTGAAAAATAGTTTCTTTGGTTGAAGATTCATAATTTTTGTTGAAAATTCGATTTTTTTTCTTTAAAAATTAATTTTTTAAATGAAAATTTAAATAAATCGTTGAAAATTCAACCGATTTATTGAAAATTAACGTTTTTGTTAAAAATTCATATTCTCGGATCCATGGTGCAAACTATTCAGTTGAAAATTTATGCAATTTGTTGAAAATTGGTCTGTTCTGGTAAAAAATGAATCTTCTTGCTGGACAATTCAACTATATGGTTAAACATTGATGTACTTTGTTAAAAATTTGTCGTTTCTGGTAGAAAATCAATCTTCTTGGTTGATAATTAAAAATATTTGAATAAAATTTATGGATTTTGTTGAAAATCCATCTTTTTGGTTGAAAATTTAACTATTTGGTTAAAAATTCGTAATTATTGGTTCAATTCAACTATTTTGCATTTTAAAATAAAATCTTTTCTTGGTTAAAATATCAAATTTTAAATGTTTTGTTGGGAATTCCTCTTTTTTTCATTAAAATTTAACTACTTGGTCGAAAGTTGAACTACCTTCTTAAAATTTCATTTTTATGATTGAAGATTCACAATTGTAGTTGAAAATTCGTTTTTTTGTTTGTTTGTTAAGAATTAATTTTTTAACCTGAAATTTAAAATATTTTGTTAAGAATTCAACCGATTGCTTGAAAATTAACTTTTATGTTGAAAATTCATATTGACAGGTTGAAAATTAAACGGTTTTGTAGAAAATTCGTCTTTTCGGCTCGAAAATTCAAAATTAATTATCTCGAATAAAAATTTAACTACTCGATTTTTTGTTACAAATCTATCTTTTGTAGTTTAAAAATTCAACTATTTGATTAAGATTTTTAGAAACGAATAAAATATAAACAAAGAATTCATCAAATAAAATTTGGACTAACATCACATCCATTCTTCAAACAATTTGGTTGCAAATATATGTAATTTGTTGAAAAAATCTGTCTTTTCTGGCAGAAACTTAATCTTCTTGGTTGAAAATTAAACTATTTTGTTAAAAAATTTATGTATTTTGTTAAAAATTCGTCTTTTCTGGTAAAAAATTGAACTTCTAAGTGGAAAATTTAACTATTTAGTTAAAAATGTATGTATTCTGTTGTAAATTAATCTTTTTTGGTTGAAACTTAAACTACTATTTGGTTAATAATTCGTAATTTTTGGTTCAATTCAACTGTTTTTTTTTTGTTTTTTTTTTAAATAAAATATTTTCTTGATTAAAATATCAAATATTAAATTTGTTGTGAATATACAAAAATGTTTGGGTTTTGTTACCTTTTCTGGAACATCCCAAATCATTCTAAAATTGTGGATTGTTCTTCAATTTTTCAGCTATTCTGAAGTCTTATGCATTCGGTTTTTATACCAATAAATTGAAATTCTCTACTTACTTAAACAAAGTTTTTAATGTTTAAATTTTGTTCTCTTATTTGAAACATTCTATATCATTATAAAATTGTGAATTGTTCTGGAATTTTTTTACTATTTTGAAGTGTTATGAATGTGGTTTTGACACTGATGCATTAAAACTCTCTACTTATCTAAAAAGATCCACAAATGTTTTGATTTTGTTGACTTTTCTGGAACATTCTAGATCATTCTAAAATTGTGGATTATTGTTACAATTTTTCGGCTATTCTGAAGTGTTATGAATTTGGTTTTTACCCCGATACATTAACATTTTTTACTTATTCAGAGAGATCCAAAACTGTTTGAGTATTGTTACCTTTCGGTGATGACTATTCTGAAGTGTTATGAATGTCGTTTTGAGACTGGTGCATTAAAATTCTCTACTCATCTAAAAAGATCTAAAAATGTTTAAATTTTACATTTTGATTGAATTAAATTACATTACATTACATTACATTACATGACATTGTTTGAATTTTACATTTTACATTATTTCAAAAATTGTAGATTGTTCTTGAATTTTTTCGACTATTCTGAAGTGTTATAAATTTGATTTTCAAACCAATGCATTACAATTTTCTACTTATCTAAAAGGATCCAATATATGCTTGAAATTTTTTAACTTTTCTGAAACATTCTAGATCATTCTAGAATTATGGAATGTTCTGCAAATTTTTTGACTATTCTGAAGTGTTATGAAATGGTTTTGAGATTGATGGATTAAAATTCTCTACTCATCTAAAAATATCTAGAAATGTTTTAATTTTGTAAACTTTTTCGAAACATTATAGATTATTCTAAAATTGTAGATTGTTCTTGAATTTTTTTAACGATTCTGAAGTGTTATGAATTTGGTTTTTATACCAATACACTAAAATTCTCTTCTTATCTAAAAAAAATTTCAATGTTTAAATTATGTTCTCTTATTTGAAACATTCTATACCATTCTAAAATTGTGGATTGTTCTGGATTTTTTTTGGCTATTCTGAAGTGTTGTGAATGTGGTTTTGAGACTGATCTTTTAAAATTGTCTACTTATCTAAAAAGATCCAAAAATGTTTGAGTTTTGTTACCTTTTCTGGAACATCCCAAATCATTTTAAAATTGTAATTTAAAAATTTTTAAATTTTTAAATTCTTCAATTTTTCAGCTATTCTGAAGTCTTATGCATTCGGTTTTTATACTAATAAATTAAAATTCTCTACTTATTTAAACAAAATTTTCAATGTTTAAATTTCGTTCTCTTATTTGAAACATTCTATATCATTCTAAAATTGTGAATTGTTCTGGAATTTTTTTATTATTCTGAAGTGTTATGAATGTGATTTTGACACTGATGCATTACAATTCTCTACTTATCTAAAAAGATCCAAAAATGTTTTGATTTTGCTGACTTTTCTGGAACATTTTAGATCATTTGAAATTTTGGTTTGTTCTTGATTTTTCTTAACTAATCTAAAGTGCTTTGAATTTCGTTTTGAGATTGATGCATTAAAATTTTCTACTTATCTAAAAAGATACAAAAATGTTTGGGTTTTGTTACCTTTTTTGGAACATCCCAAATCATTCTAAAATAGTGGATTGTTCTTCAATTTTTCAGCTATTCTAAAGTGTTATGAATTCGGTTTTTATACCAATACATTAAAATTCTCTACTTATATAAACAAAAAATTTCAATCTTTAAATTTTATTCTCTTTTTTGAAGCATTCTATATCATTTCAAAATTGTGGATTGTTCTGAAATTTTTTTGACTATTCTGAAGTGTTATGCTTGCACATTGTTTTCTCACTTTTCCCCTCAAACACCATTACCTTTGTTTTATTTACGTTAATTTTAAGGCCCATGTTCTGCATGCTTGTATTAGGTTTATTCAACATTCTTTGCAAGTCCTCGATTCATTCTGCCATGACAAACTTGTCATCTGTGAAAGCCAAACCACGCACATTCACTGTTTCGAGATCTACACCTTCTTTATCGAAGAAAGCTATTCTTAGACACTTGTCTATAAATATCTATAAATATGATGAATAGCCATGAGGACATAACGCATCCTTGTTTTACGTCTTGAACAATATCAAAACAGTCACTCAATTTCCCATTCACCCTTACACTCGCTTTACTTCCTGCATATATTGTTTGTATTGCTTGTAGGATATTGAGAATATGTAACAGTTGGTAAGTTGACATTATTTAGTATAATAACCAAACGATGTAAATTCAACTATAAAAGCAAAAAATATGCGTGCGGAAAATAGTCCGGTCGGACGAAATGTGCCCGGCCAACCGTGTAAATTCCCTTATTGGTCGATTTTGATGTAATATTAAGAATATGTAGCGGTTGGAAAGTTAATATTATTAAGTATAATAACCAAACGAAGTAAACTTAACAATAAAATAAAAAAATATGCGTGTGGACAAGGGTCCAATCGGACAAAATGTGCCCGGCAAACCGTGTAAATTTACTTATTGGTCTACTTTGATGTAATATTAAGAATATGTAACAGTTGGAAAGTTGATATTGTTAAGTATAATAACCCAACGAAGTAAACTATACAAAAAAATAAAAAAAATATGCGCTCGGACAAAGGTACAATCAGACAAAATGTGCCCGGCAAATCGTGCGAATTCACTTATTGGTCGATTTTGATGTAATATTCAGAATATGTAACAGTTGAAAAGTTTATATTATTGAGTATAATAACCAAACGAAGTGAACTCAACAATAAAATAAAAAAATTTGCGTGCGCACAAGTGTCCAATCGGACAAAATGTGCCCGGCAAACCGTGCAAATTCATTTATTGATCGATTTTGATGTAATATTCAGAATATGTAACAGTTCGAATGTTTATATTATCAATTACGATAACCAAACGAAGTAAGCTCAAAAATAAAATCAAAAAATATGCGTGTGGACAAGGGTCCAATCGGACAAAATGTGCCCGGCAAAACGTGTATATTCACTTAATTGTCGATTTTGGTGTAATATTAAGAATATGTAACAGTTGGAAAGTTGATATTATTAAATATAATAACCAAGCGAAGTAAACTTGACAAGGAAAAAAAAATATGCGTGCGGACGAGGGTAAAAATCTGTGAAACACTGTGCAATCCTTGATTTATTGTCATCAAATTCTTTGAAAAAGTTTTAAAATATTATTATAAAATTCAGTGAAAAATCATTGTAATTGATCCCATGATTTAAGAATTTTTCGCATATACTTTCGATAATGTAAAAATATGTGGAATACTGTGCAATTGTTGATTTGTTGTAATCAAATTCTTTGAAAGGTGTTAAGATATTATAATAAAATTCAGTGAAAAATCAATATAATTAATCCAATGATTTAAGAATTTTTCGGATATACTCTCGAAGTTGTAAAAATCTGTGGAATACTGTGCAATTCTTGATTTATTGTAATTACATTCTGTGAAAAAGTGTTAAAATATTATTATAAAATTTAGTGAAAAATTATTATAATTAATCCCATGATTTAGGAATTTTTCAGATATACTCTCGATAACGTAAAAATCTGTGGAATACTGTGAAATTCTTGATTTTTTGGAATCAAATTCTTTGAAAAAGTGTTAAAATATCATTGTAAAATTCATTGAAAAATCATTATAATTGTTATTATTATATCATTAAGCCGTTTCCCTTTCGGGGTAGGCGTAAATTGCTCGGTTGGAAAGTAGTGATGTGTGGATCTTTTGGAATCCCTTCAAATTGCTGAAATAGTTTTAAAAAGTCTTGTAATTTTTTAAGATACCCTAAAATATTTAAAATCTTTTGAAATTCCTTGAAACTTTTTAAAACTCTTGAAAATTTCTTAGAACTTTTTAAAAATACCCTAAAATACTTCAAATCTCTTGGAATCCCTTCAAATTACTGAAATATTTTTAAAAATTCTTGTAATTTTTTAAAATACCCTAAAATATTTAAAATCTTTTGAAATTTCTTGAAACTTTTTAAAACTCTTGAAAATTCTTTAGAACTTTTTAAAAATACCCTAAAATATTTCAAATCTCTTGGAATCCCTTCAAATTGCTGAAATATTTGAAAAAAGTCCTTGGAATCTTTTAAAATACCCTAAAATATTTGAAATCTTTTGAAATTACTTTAAACTTTTTAAAGCTTTCTAAAATTCCTTTGGAGTACCTTTAAATTATTTAAATGTTTTAAAATACTCAAAAATCTGTCAAAATCCATTGAAACTTTTTGAGGCTTTTGAAAATTCCTTGCAATTTTCAAACGCACTAAAATCCTCAAAATCCTTGGGAATACCTTAAAATTATTTAAATCTTTTAAAATCCCCAAAAATATTGCGAATACTTTGAAATGTTTTGAAATCCCTTGAAACATTAAAGTTCTTGAAAATTCCTTAGAATTTTTTTAAAATACCATAAAATATTTCAAATCTTTTGGAATACCTTTAAATTATTTAAATCTTTTAAAATATCCAAAAAATCTTTCGAAATCCACTGAGACTTTTTAAGGCTCTTGAAAATTCCTTAGAACTTTTTAAAAATACCCTAAAATATTTCAAATCTTTTGGAATCCCTTCAAATTGCTGAGATATTTTTTTTAAATCCTTGGAATTTTTTTGAATACCCTAAAATATTTCAAATCTTTTGAAATTCCTTGGAACTTTTTAAAGCTTTCTAAAATTCCTTTGGAATACCTTCAAATTATTTAAATCTTTTAAAATACCCAAAATCTTTCAAAATCCATTGAAACTTTTTAAGGCCCTTGAAAATTCCTTGGAATTTAAAAAAACACACTAACATCCTCAAAATACTTTGGAATACCTTCAAATTATTTAAATCTTTTTTAATCTCTCAAAATATTTCAATACTTTGAAATCTCTTGAAAACTTTTTAAAGCTCTGGAAAATTAATTATAATTTTTAAAAATTTCCTAAAATATTTCAAATCTTTTAGAATCCCTTCAAATTACTGAAATACATTAAAAAATCCTTGGAATATTTTTAAATACCCTAAAATATTTCAACCTTGAGTCTTTTCGAAGCTCTTTAAAATTCCACGGAAATTTAAAAAATACTCCCTTCAAATTGTTTGAATCATTTTAAATACCCCAAAATATTGCAAATCCTTTGAAATTTTTCGAAATCCATTGTAACTTATTAAAGCACTTGAAAATTCCTTGGAATTTTTAAGAACAGCCTTAAATCTTTTATTTCCCTTCAAATTACTGAAACTTTTTAAGGCTCTTGAAAATTCCTTGGAATTTTTTTAAAATACCCTAAAATATTTCAAATCTTTTGGAATCCCTTCAAATTATTGAAATCTATTAAAAAATCCTTTGAATCTTTTAAAATACCTTAAAATATTTCAAAAGAATTTAAGAAACTTCCGAAATTACTTCAATAGTTATTAACCCATGACTTGATTTATTGAAAAATCTGACTAAAAAAGTAATTTCAGGGGAAAAAATTCTAAAAGTGACTTTGTGGCTGCCCTGATTACACAGATCTGCAAAAAATGGATTCCATTGTTGTTGGTCAACTGAGGGTCATTTCCGATGTAATTTTCTGTGTAGAATCCGAATTTTTCCAGCACGTCAGGTTTTTGAGATATCCTAACCTAAAAGTGCGAAAACTGCGGTTTTTTGGTATATTTGAGAAAATTAAACTATTTGGTTGAAAATTAAACTTTTTGGTTGAAAAATCATATTTTTGTGTTGAAAATTCAACTTTTTGGTAGATAATTCGTCTTTTTTTATTTAAAATTAAGTAATTTTATTGATTATTCATGTATTTTGATCAAAATTCGTCTTTTCCGATAGAACATTAATCTTCTTTGTCGAAAATTAATCTTTTTGGTTTAAAATTGAACAATTTTGTTGAAATTTTTTTTGTTCGTTTGTTCAAAGTCATTTTTTTTATCAGAGTTTTCATCTGAAAATTTAACTATTCCATTTTTAGTTAAAACTTTATCCCGTAGGTATATTGCATAAGTTAAAAATTCAACTATTTGCTAGAAAATTCTTGTATTTTGTTCAAAAATCGTCATTTGGGTAGAAAATTATACTTGTTTGTTAAAAGTTCAACTTTTTGGTTAAGAATTTAACTATCTTGTTAAAAATTCATCTTTCTTGATTGCAAATTATCTTTTTTATTGAAAATTCGCCTTTTCCGATTTAACAGTCGTAGAAAAGTCATATTTCTTGGTTGATAATGAACTTTTGCGAATGAAAATTCAACTGTCTTCCCACAAATTGGTCTTTTTGTCTTGAAAATTCAAATCTTTGACTGAATTTTAATCTTTTAAAATAAATCTAATTATTGTTGGAAAATTTAACTATTTTGTTAAAGTCATCATTTTTGGTCGAAAATTCAACTACGGTGTTAAAAATTCATCCTTTTGGATTGAAAATTAATCTTTTATGGTAGAAAAGTCCTTCCTTGTTGAAAATGTATCTTTTTTGGTTGAAAAATATCTTTTTTGTTAAAAATTCAACTATTTTCGAACAGATTCGTCTTTTCGGCATGAAAATTTTACTATTTGGTTAAATCTTTAACTATTTTTTGGAAAACTCTCTCTTTTACCAGGACTCGGAACGGGTTACTTTTTAGTAACTTAGTTACTTTTTTGATCCGCGGTTACTAAAAAGTTGCTTATCTTATGAAAATGTTACTTCTGGTTACATTTTTTGCCCGAAATAACGAAATGAAGTAATTCATTAACCGTATTATTTAAAAACTTGTGAAAGATGTAAAAATTAAAAAAATTTTAGTAAATTTTGCACTTTAGAGCCGGTAAATTTAGAGAATAACAATAAAATAATAATTAGTTTGTATGTGAATTGTATAAAAAGGGCTATCAATCAAATTATTATGAATCCTGATAAAAATTGCAATTTAGCTTAAATGGCTAGTTTTTATTTTAATATTTAAATCTTTTTTTTTTTTTTTAATTCGGTTTAAAGTTGAACAATTTTTGTTAAAACTATATTTTTCGTTGAAGATTCATCATTTTAGTTGACAATTCGTCTTTTTTGATAGAAAATTAATCTTCTTGATTGAAAATCACCCTTTCGTTTAAAAAAACATAATTTCTTTTGAAAATTCATCTTTTTGGTTATAAATGTACTTATTTTGTTGAAAATTCGTCTTTTTCGTTTGAAGATTTCCCTGTTTTCGTAGAAAATTTAACTGTTTTTTAATAATTGGTCTTTTTGGCTTAAAAACTCAACAATTTGGTTAAAAAACAACCTATTTTGTTGAAAAAATCGTCTTTTTGAATGAATTTTACTGTTTTTGATATTAAATTAAAATCTGTTTTGGTTACTATATTAACTATTACATCTTTCGTTAACAATTAGTCTTTTTTAGTCAGAAAAATTCAACCATTTTGTAAAAAGTTGAACTACTTTCTTGAACATATATTTTTTTTTTTTTGAACATTCATAATTTTAGTGGAAACTTTGTTTTTCATGGTAAAAAAGCTTTCTTTTTAGTTACTTTTTTGCCACATTATTGTTAATTTTCGGTTACTTTTTTGAGCAATGTATGGTTACTATTTTATAATAGATATTATAGATATTTTGCAATAGGTATGGTAACTGAGGAAAAATTTGTGGTGGGCAAGTAGATGAGGTGAAAAGAGAGGGAAGCAGGAGTGTAAGAATTTAGGGAAGGGAGGAGAAGCGAAGGGTGAAGTGTAGGAGGTGCATTAGGAGGAGAAGAGGAGGAAAAGAGGATATGAATGAATCAAGGAGAAGTAGTAGAAGAATTATGAGAGGTAGAAGAAGTGGGAGAGATTATTCGAAGTAGGGGGCGTAAGTGGTAATTAGAGAAAAGGTAGTAGGGGTAATTTAGAATAATATGGGGAGGGAAAGGAGACGTGGTGAGGGGTATTGAAAGGAGAGGGAGTGAAGGCAATAAAGGAAGGGAAAGAGGATGTGAATGATGGAAGGAGAAGAAGCATAGGAGGTGGGAGAAGAAGTCGGAGCGGTAGGAGAAAAAGTAGGGGAGGTAGAAGAAGTGACGGGATGAGAATTAGGGAAAGTGAGGAGAAATACGGGTGTACAGGAACTAAGGAAAAATTGGTAGCAGGCAACTAGATGAGGTGAAGAGAGAGGGAAGTAGGGGTTGAAGAATTTGGAGAAGGGAGAAGAAGCGCAAGTTGAAGTGTGGGAGGCGAATTAGGGGGGGAAGGGGAGGGAAAGAGGATGTGAATGATGGAAGGAGAGGTAGAAAAAGTAGGTGTGGTAAGAGAAGAAGTGGGAGAGGTAGGAGAAGTAAGGGGATAAGAATTGGGGAAAGTGAAGATAAATTCAGGTGTATCGTAACTAAGGAAAAATTTGTGGTGGGCAAGAAGATGAGGTGAAGAGAGAGGGAAGTAGGGGTGGAAGAATTTAGGGAAGGGAGGAGAAGTAAAGGTTGAAGTGTGCGAGGCGAATTAGGGGAAGAAGGGAAGGGAACGAGAATGTGAATGATTGAAGAAGAAGTAGTAAAAGAAGTATGAGAGGTAGAAGAAGTGGGAGAAGTAAGAGGAAGTAGGGGGCGTGAGTGGTAATTAGAGAAAAGGTATTGGGGGTAATTGAAAATAATATCGGGAGGGAAAGGAGAGGTGGTGAGGGGTAATGAGAGGAGAGGAAGTAGAGGAAATCAGGAAAGAAAAAGAGGATGTGAATGATGGAAGGAGAAGTAGTAGAAGAAGTATAGGAGGTAGGAGAACAAGTAGGAGAGGTAGAAGAATTGAGGGGATAAGAATAAGCGAAAGTGAGGAGAAATAAAAGTGTACTGGAACTAAGGAAAAATTTGTGACAGGCAAGTAGATGAGGTGAAGAGAAAGGGAAGTAAGGGTGGAAGAATTTAGGAATAGGAGGAGAAGCAAAGGTTGAAGTGTTGGAGGCGAATTAGTAGGAGAACGGGAGGGAAAGAGGATGTGCATGATTAAAGAAGAAGTAGTAGAAGAAGTAGGAGTGTTAGAAGAAGTGGGAGAGGTAAGAGGAAGTAGGGAGCGTGAGTGGTAATTAGAGAAAAGGTAGTAGGGGTAGTTTAAAATAATATCGGGATGGAAAGGAGAGGTGGTGAGGGGTCATGAAAGAAGAGGGAGTAGAGAAAATGAGGGAAGGGAAAGAGGATGTGAATGATGGAAGGAGAAGTACTAGAAGAAGTATAAGAGGTAAAAAACAAATAGGAGAGGTAGGGGAAGAAGTAGGAGAGGTAGAAGAAGTGAGGGGATGATAATCAGGGAAAGTGAGGAGAAATACGGGTGTACTGGAACTAAGGAAAAATTTGTGGCAGGCAACTAGATGAGGTGAAGAGAGAGGAAAGTAGGGTTGGAAGAATTTGGGAAAGGGAGGAGAAGCGAAGGTTGAAGTGCGGGAGGCGAATGAGGGCTAGAAGGGGAGGGAAAAAGGATGTGAATGATTGAAGGAGAAGTAGTAGAAGAAGTAGGAGAGGTAGAAGAAGTAGGAGAGGCAAGACAAGAAGTAGGAGAGGTAGGAAAAGCAAGCTGATGAGAATTAGGGGAAGTGAGGTCAGTAACCATTTTTGTAAAACATAAACAATTATAATATTTATAAATCATTTTTATGGAAAATGTTGGAATTAATGGTTTCTCAATTTCGAATTTTCCTTCATCATTTGAATTGATGCAGATATTTCTGAAAATCACAAAGGCTTAATTATATTTGTTAGAATAAAACAATTGTTAATCATGTGAAAAAATTTAATAATCTTAAAGATTTGGCACTTCGGCCTGGAAAAGAATTTTTTTCACTAAAACTGCTTTAAGTTTCAGTGAAAAGGTATTTAAACATAAGAACATTTTTTGTCAACAAAAATTACAATATTCTTTTAATATATGATAATTTGTGTTATTTAAAATTAAATAATACCAATTGCTTACTGGTTATTTTGCATAGAATCAGTGATTACAAATTTCTCTCACAAAAATTTAAAGCAGTTTTGGTGCAAAAAAGTTATTTTCCAAGCCAAAGTGCTTAAGTTATATATTTATTTATTTCATTTGTTTAAAAAATCAACAATTGTAGCATTTTTACAAATATAATTGAACACATAATATTTTGAAGAATGTCTGTAACAATTCAGATGATAAAAGGAAAACCACAATTGTAAAACCACAAATTCCAAGTTTTTGAAAAAAATTGTTTTTAACTATTCTAATTGTTAATAATTTATAGACATTCTGACTAACAATCACTTCCACAGTAATTTAAAGCATTTTTAGCTAAGAACAAATGTTTTTCGACCAAAATTACGATATTTGGCTATTTGTTAATATAATTAGCTTATAATAATCAAAACATACAAGAGTCAAATTATTTGTATTCTGAAAGTACTCTTGCGTTGAGTCAAGATGATTTTTATTACATGCAAACAGTTTTTGAAGAGTAAATAATAATTATGTGCAAAATTTCGATTTTCTCGTACTTTGAGTAAACATATAATAAATAAACAAATGAAAATTCAAAAAGCTACGACCAACGTGCTCTTTAAAATTGATTGCAATTTAATTTAAGAAAAAAAAGTCGTAAATCAGGTTCAAATTGAAGGCTGTAGACTTTTTCGACCAAAAAATATGCGTTTGGTCCTACTATGCGCTGGATTGCAAGGTGATTACTTGGATTACCTAATTTCTTCGAATTAACTGGATTACAAGTGGGTTGCACGGATGACACCTGGGTTACTTCGGATCAGAATTAGATTACTCCTTAATACTGGGATTACTCCGAATTACTTGAATTACTTCGGAATACAAGGAAACAGGAAATTTTCCAACATATTTTTTTCTAACCTTCACTAAAAGAATGTCTTTCAGTGCATTTAAAGTGTGGGCAAAGTGTCTTTTTCCGACTGGAGACAAAACCTAGCGAAAAAATGTATCTCTCTAAATCCGAATAAGTAGAAATTTTACTAATGTAATTAGTAGCATCGTGTCTGACTGTTAAATTAGTAATTTTATCACTTTATACAGCATAAAATGGTAAAATGTGTTTTACTAAATGAATTGGTAAGAGTATTCTACTAATCTGCTCAGAAATACTAACTTACTAATTTAATGACTAGCAATGAATTGCTAAAGAGAAATAATTTGTTAATTTTTCAATACTTTCCGATGGTTTTTGAGTTTATTATCTCAATTTATATTCTTAGATTATATTTTTATAATAATAATAATTTTATATGAACAATATAATATTCAAAATTCGAACATTACAGACATTTTATATTTTCAAAACTTTGATCAAAAATATACATTAATCTTTTTTCAATCTTTTTAAAAAAATAGTTCAATCTATTTTATGCAATAAAGAATTATTCAATACTTTTAATCGTTTTTGTATTAATATTCCCTTCTTTTAGGATAATTAATAGAAAATAGTAAACTTATTTTACTTTTGAAAATGCTATGACATTCAAATTTCGCGGTTATGTGGGACTTTAGTTCCATAGAGATAAATTTGCAACGAAAATGATGAATCTTCAATTAAAAAATACGAGTTTGTAACAAAATAGTTGAATTTAAACAAATAGTTGAATTTTCAAATCAAGAAAATTATTTTTTACTAAAAATGGAATGATTCAATTTTTTGATATTGAAACGTTTTTAATGTCGACCTTTTCATAAAAATATGAAATGTCAAGCCAATCGTTTTTTGGTGTGTAAAATATAAAAGTATCAACCCTGTTCCATATATTTTATAAGCGACATATGAAAGTAAGTGCTGAAAGTAACATAAAATGTTTATTATTGATCCTTATTAAAATCTCAAGCTGAATACTTGATCTTTAAATGTTCCTTTTTTCTCAATTAATAGGACCTAAAAAGAAAAATCGAATAATTTTTGTTCAAAAATGTATTATATAGTTGAAAATCCAAATATATTGGCAAAAAGTCATATTCTTAAGTCATTAAAAATTTGTCTTTTTGTCCAAAATAAATCTTCTTGGTTGAAAATTCATAATTTTTTATTAAAAATGCAACTTTTTGTTTCTAAATTAAACGGGTTTGATTCAGGATCAAAAAATTTGGCAGAAAATTTAACTATTTGGTTGATAGTTAACTTTTTTGATTAAAATTAAATCATTTTTATGAAAATTGAACTTTTTTTGTAAACAAATAATTTCTTTCTTATAAAATCAAAATTTTTAGGTTGAAAATTCAAACGATTTGTTCAAAATTCAACAAATTTCTGGAAAGTTCATCTTTTCAGTTGGAAATTCACGTATTTGGTTGAATGTTTAACTGGTTTGTTAAAAATTCCTTTTTTAAATATTAACCACCTTCGTTGAAAATTTATTCTTCTTTCAGAAAATTAATTTTCCGGGTTAAAAATAATTTCTTGGGTTCAACTCTTTTGTTAAAGATTAATTTTTTTTAGATTTATTATTTTAGTTGAAAATTCCTTTTTTTTTGGTTGAGAATTTATTTTTTTAACTAACATTATAACTATTTTATTTTTGGTCGAAAATCAATCTTATTTATTCAAAATTCACCCGTTTTGGTTGAAAATTCAACTGTAGAATTTGATAGAAAATTTAACTATTCTCTGAAAATTAACTTTTTTGTTGAAAATTACTATTTTTAGTTTAAAATAAATCATCTTTTTCAAAAATTAAACTATTTTTATGAAAATTTAACTTTTTTTGTAGAAAATTAATTTTCTTCTAAAAAAAACATATTTTTCGGTTGAAAATTCAACTGTTTTGTAGAAGATTTATCCTTTTGGCTTTCAAATTCAACTATTTGGTTGAAAGTTTAAATGGGTTGTGAAAAATTCATCTTTTTTTTTTAAATTATCCACCTTGGTTGAAAATTTATTCCACTTTCAGAAAATTAATCTTCTGGGTTGAAAAAACATTTCTTGGGTTTAACTCATTTGTTAAACATTTTTTTTTAATTTATTATTTTAGCTGAAAATTCTTCTTTATTTAAGTTTAGAATTTATTTTTCAACTAACAATGTAACTATTTTTTGTTTGTTAAAAAGTAATCTTTTTGGTTAAAAATTCACCCGTTTTGATTAAAAATGCAAATGTATAATTTGATAGAAAATTTAACTATTCTCTGAAAATTAACATTTTGGTTAAAAATTCCTATTTTTAGTTTGAATTGAACCAAATTCAACTATTTGGTTGAAAGTTTAAATGATTTGTTAAAAATTGATTTTTTTTTAAATTAACCACCTTGGTTGAAAATTTATTCTACTTTGAGAAAATTAATCTTCCGGGTTAAAAATAATTTCTGGGGTTGAGCTCTTTTCTTAAAGAATAAGTTTTTTTTAGATTTATTATTTTAGTTAAAAATTCGTTTTTTTTTTCTTCAAAATTTATTTCCTTAATTAACAATGTAACTATTTTATTTTTGATCCAAAATATATCATAAACTTCTTTGTTGAAAATTCAACTATTTGTTAGAAAATTAACTTTTTTCAAAACGCATATTTTTGGTTGAATCATTCAAATGTTTTGTGGACATTTCTTTTCTTCTTACTTAAAAATTCAGTGATTATATTTCAAATTCGTCTTTTTTGGTAAAACATTAATGATCTTGGTTTTCTTAAAGATTTACCTCTTTAGTTAAAAAAATTTAACTATTTTGTTGAAAATTCGTTTTTTTTTGTTGAAAATTAATTTGTGTCTCCAAATTTATTTATTCCATTTTTGGTTTAAAATGCGACTTTTTAGCTTGAAAACTTAAATCTTTGGTTAAAAATTCATCTTTTTGGATAGAAAATTAAGCATCTCTGTTGAAAATTCATCTATTTGATTAAAAACTTAACTATTTTCTTATAAATAATTTTTTTTGTTGGAAATTAATTTTTTCCACTGAAAATTAAACCATTCCATTTTTGTGTAAAATTTATTTTGTTTAATTGAAAACTCAACTATTTGTTTGAAAATTCATGTATTTTGTTAAAAATTCCTCTTTTGGGTTGGGAATTCATCTTTTATATGGTATATAATTCATCTTTTTTGGTTGAAAATATACTTTTTTGTTGAGAATTAAACTGTCTTCTAAAAAATTTGCCTTTTTGCCCGGAAAAATTCGAATATTTGGTTTAAAATGCATCTTTGCACGTTGAAAATTTAACTATTTGATTAAAAAATTGTTGTTGCTAAAATATTATTTTTTGGTAAAAAATTAAACTGTTTTCTCAAAATTCGTTCTATTGGATTGGAAATTCGTCTTTTATGTTCAAAAATTCATTTTTCTTGGTTAAAAATTAACTTTTTTGTCGAAAATTCAACTGTATTCGAACAAATTCGTCTTTTTGACTTAAAAATTTAAATATTTTCTTAAAAGTTCAACTGTTTTGTTGAAAATTCGTCTTTTGGCTTCAAAGTTCAACTATTTGGTTGTTAACGTAACTATTTGGTTAAAAATCAATTTTTTGTTGTTAAAAATGCGTCTTTTTGGACTGAAAATTGGACCATTCGGTTGAAAATGCATTTTTAGGTTGCAAATTCAATTTTTTGGTTAAAAATTCATCTTTTTAAGTAAAAAATTCTCATTTTCAGTTCAAAATAAACTTTTTTTTATTGATAATTTATATTTTCGGTTCGAGAATTCAACTTTTTTGGCTTGTTTGAAAATTTAACTATTTGGTAGAAAATTAATTTCTTTTTTAAATCATATTTTCGGTTTAAAATGTTAACTGTTTTGTAGATAATTCGTCTTTTGGTGTACAAAAATCAGCAGTTCTGTTTCAAATTCGTCTTTTTTGGTAGAATATTAATATTCTTGTTTTTTTTTTAAGATTCACCTCTTTAGTTAAAAAAATTTCACTATTTTGTTTGAAAATTCGTTTTTTTTTAATAGCTTTTTTGTCTGAAAATTAATTTATTCCATTTCTTGTTGAAAAGTTTAATTTTATAAGTTGTAAGTTCAACTATTATTTCGTAGAATGTTTATGTGTTTTTTTGGAAATTAAGTTTTTAATCTGAAAATTTTACGATTTCATTTTTTTTTTTATTGAAACTTAACTTTCTTGTTGAAAATTCATCTTTTTCTTTTTAAAAGTCAATCTTTTTCTAAAGCATTCAATTTTTACCTTGATAAATTAACCC
>JAABKJ010075445.1:137616086-137693086 GCA_011634705.1 Andricus grossulariae
TTTTTTTGAATATTTGTTTTTTTTTATCTATAATTTTTTTTTTTTTTTCAATTAATTTTTTTAACTGAAACTTCAACTATTTTGTTGAATATTCGTTTTTTTTGGGTTGATATTTTTTTTATATAATTAATTTTTTTAACTGAAACTTTAAGTATTTTGTTGAATATCCGTTTTCTTTTGTTGATTTTTTTTTTATAATTAATTTTTCAAATTGAAAATTTGACTATTCCATTATTCAACTAAAATGATGCATCTTAACAAATTTATTTTCAAAACAAAAAAAAACAAAAAAAAGAATTTGGAACTAAAACGAAAAATTACAAAAAAAATATGTAGCTGATAATAAGAAAAAAAAAATATTTTAATTTGAAATCAAAAACAGTTTAGTTCCTCGACAAAGGAAGAGTTTTCTTTGAAAAAGTTGAAATTTGAACCAGAAAATATAAATTTTTAATGAAAAAAGCTCATTTTGAACAAAAAATGTGTATTTTCAAAAAAAAAAAAGAGTAAATTTTCAACAACAAAAAATCAACCAGGGATGAACTTTTAACAAAAATTCAATTTTCTACCAAAATAGTTGGATGTTCAACCAAAAATAATGAATTCTCAACGAGAAACGTAATAATTAAAGTTAATTTTCAACTACATAGTTGAATTCGCTACCAAACTGTTAAAATTTTGAGTAAAAAAAGAACGAATTTTCTACAAAAAAGTTTAAAAAAATATATGTAGCTGATAATTCAACAAAAACAGATTTTAATTTTAAATCAAAAACAGTTTGGTTCCTCGAAAAATGAAAATTTTTTTTTAAAACTGTTGAAATTGTAACCAGAAAATATAAATTTTGAATTAAAAAAAGCTTATTTTCAACTAAATTGTTAAATTTTCCAGTAAAAAAAAAATCGAATTATCTAGAAAAAAAGTAAATTTTCAACAACAAAAAATCAACCGGAAACAATTCGTCCCTGGTTGATTTTTTGTTGTTGAAAATTTACTCCTTTTCTTTAAAAATACACATTTTTTGTTTAAAAATTAAACTTTTTTTCTAGATAATTCGATTTTTTTACTTGAAAATTTAATAATTTGGTAGAGAATTCCGAAATTTAGTTCAAAATGAGCTTTTTTCATTAAAAATTTATATTTTCTGGTTCAAATTTCAATTTTTTTAAAGAAAACTCTTCCTTTGTCGAGGAACTAGACTATTTTTTATTTAAAATAAAAATCTTTTTTTGTTGAATCATCAGCTACATATTTTTTTTTAATTTTTAATTTTAGTCGAAAATTCCTTTATTTCTTTTAAATAAATTTTTCAACTGAAAATTTAACTATTCCCTTTGCAGATTCGTCATATTAGTTGAAAATAAATCTCTTTGCGTGAAAAATGAACTATTTTGTGGAAAATTAAAATTTTATTTAAAAATTAAACGTTTTTCTAGTCGATTCGATTTTTTTTACTTGAAAATTTAACAATTTAGTACAAAATGAGTTTTTTTTATTATTCAAAATTGATATTTTCTGGTTAAAATTTCAACTATTTTTCAGAAAATTCTTCATTTTTCGATGAACTAAACTGTTTTTGATTTCAAATTAAAATCTTTTTTTGGGTAAATTATCAGCTATGTATGTATTTTTTTAATTTTCCGTTTTAGTTGAAAATTCTTTTTTTTTGTTTAAAATAAATTTGTTAACCGAAAATTTAACTTTTCCCGTTGCAGATTCATCATTTTAGTTGAAAATTCATCTTTTTGGGTCAAAAATTAATTATTTTGTGGAATATTAAAATTTTGTTTAATAATTAAACTTTTTTGTAGATAATTCGTTTTTTTTCACTTGAAAATTTAACAATTTGGTAGAAAATTCAACAATTTGTTTGAAAATTAACTTTTTTGTTCAAAATTAATCTTTTTTAATTGAAAATTGAACTGTTTTGTTAGAAAATTAACTTCTTATTGAAAATAATCTTTTTTGGTTGAAAAATGAACTATTATGTGGAAAATTAAACTTTTGGTTGAAAATGAACGTTTTGTTCAAAATTTATATTTTCTAGTTGAAAATTCGTCAATTTTGAGGTCAATTCAACTATTTATGATTTAAAATCAATAACAAATTGGTTGAAATATTAATTATTACCTTTTTTTTTGAAAATTCGTCTCTGGTTAAATATGTAAGATTTCCAAACAAACATGAAATAGTTACATTTTCAGTAAAAAAAATTAATCTTCAACAAACAAAAAAAAAATCAAACAAACAAATTGCTAACAGAACTTTTTAATTTTCCAATAAATATTTTGATTTCGAACAAAAAAGCTAATTTTGAACCATATAATTTAATTTTTGACAAAAAAGCTCATTTTCAACCAAATAATTTATTTTTCTACCAAATTGTTGAATTTTCAACTAAAATGATAAATTTTCAACAGCAATAAAAAATACATTTTTTGCAAAGTAGTTAAACTTTAATTCAAGTAGTTCATTTTTCAACCAAAAACATATTTTAATTTGTAATCAATAAAAGGTGACAAAATACATGAATTTTCAACTAAAATGAATCAATTTCCAAACAAAAATAGAATAATTCAATTTTCAGAAAAAAAAAATTAATCTTCAACACGAAAAAATTTTTTTTTCAAACAAACAAATTTCCAATGGAACATTTTCATTTTTCAATAAATAGTTTGATTTTTAACCAAAAAGTTTAATTTTTTGCTAAAGTAGTTTAATTTTCAATAAAAAAGTTAATTTTCAACCAAATAATTTAATTTTCTACCAAATTGTAGAATTTTCAAGCCGAGGAGACAAATTTTCTACAGAGCAGTTGAATTTCCAAACCGAAAATATGAATTTTCAAAAAAAAGTTAATTTACTATCAAATAGTTGAATTTCGAACTAAAATTATAAATTTGCAACAGCAACAAAAAATATATTTTTTACAAAGTAATTCGACTTTAATTCAAGTATTTCATTTTTCAATCAAAAAAATATTTTATTTTTTAATTAAAAAAAAGTAAAAAAATACATGAATTTTTAACTAAAATTAGTCAATTTCCAAACAAAAATGGAATAGTTAAATTTTCGGTAAAAAAAAAATTAATGTTCAACAAGAAAAAACGATTTTTTTCAAACAAACAAATTTCTAACATAACATTTTCATTTTTCAATAAATAGTTTGATTTTTAACCAGAAAGTTTAATTTTCTACCAAAGTAGTTTAATCTTCAACAATAAAGCTTACTTTCAACCAAATAATGTAATTTTCTACCAAATTGTTGAATTTTCAATCTGGAATTATGAATTTTCAACAAAAAAGTTAATTTACCATCAAATAGTTGAATTTCCAACTAAAATGATAAATTTTCAACAACAACCAAAAATACATTTTTTGCAAAGTAGTTCAACTTTAATTCAAGTAATAGTTCATTTTTCAACCAGAAAAATATTTTAATTTTTAATAAAAAAAAAGGTTGACAAAATACATGAATTTTCAACTAAAATTAATCAATTTCTAAACAAAAATGGAGTAGTTAAATTTTCAGTAAAAAAAAATTAATCTTCAACAAGGAAAAAAAATTGTCAAACAAACAAATTTGTAACAGAAAGTTTTCATTTTCAAATAAATAGTTCAATTTTTAACCAAAAAGTTTAATTTTCTACCAACGTAGTTTAATTTTTAACGACAAATCAGAATTTCCAACAAAAGAGTTAATTTTCTAAAAAATTATTGAATTTTCAAGCCAAAAAGAGAAATTTCCACAAAACAGCCGAATTTTCAACAAAAAAGTTAATTTATTATCAAATAGTTGAATTTTCAATCAAAATGATGATTTTACAGCAAACAAATGCATTTTTTACAAAGTAGTTCAATTTTAATCCATGCAGTTCATTTTTCAACAACAAAAATTAATTCTCACCGTAAAATTTAATATTCAATATTTCAACAAAAAAATCTTTGAATTTGTAATCAAAAATAGTTGACAAAATACATGAATTTTCAAGTAAAATGAATCAATTTCCAAACAGAAATGGAATACTCAAATTTTCAGTTTAGAAAAAACGGCCACTTTCTAGCACTTATCTAAGAAAAGATAGTTGTAAACAATATTATATGTTGGGTAAAAATAATTGTTTGAACAAATTATTATTGTTAATAACTATCTTCATCTATATTAATGCCTGATAATTGCATTTTTCTCTGAAATTTTTAACTTTTTGCCCACTTCTCACTTGTTGAGGTAATAATTAATGCAAGGTAATAAAAATAGTTGTTTGAGCAATTTATTACTATTAATAACTATCTTCTCTTAGATAAGTGCTAGAAAGTCGTGGATTTTTCTGAAATTTTTAATTTTGCTTTGCCTTTTTAGATATGAACAAATAATAAATAACAATTAGGGAAAAAAGTATTCTAAAAAATCTCTTTCTTTTTCGTGAATATATTTTTCTCGAGGGGGGGGGAGGCTTCTGATATGAAAATATTTTCAATTTAAAATTTTTCATTTACGCTTTGCAATAAGCTTCTTGTTGTAATTTAAAACAAAACTTTTACAAGTCACTTGCACACCTAGTTCTCCCAGCTAGTCTCAATTATTCCATTCTTTGTTTTTGTTTGTTGTGTAAGATGGCTTTTTTGTTTAAATTAATTTTTTTCAGACATTGGGAAGAGAAAAAAGAAATTCACATAAAAAAATAAAATACTATTTAAAAAATTATTCCTGTTGAGGTTCACTTATTATTTAATCATAACTAAAAAGTCAAAGCAAAGCTCAATATTTCAGAAGAAAAAAAACTTTCTGGCATTACTATAACAGAATATAGTTATAAATAATAATCAATTATTTAAATAAGCATGTTTTTTAACTTGCATTAATTAGTACCTTACTAAGTGGAAAGTGGAGAAAAAGTGTAAGAGTTCACAAAAAACCGTAATTTTTTTAGCTTTCATCTAAGAGAAGATAGTTATAAACAATTATAAATTGTTCAAACAACTATGATTGTTAACTTGGATTATTCACTACTTTACTAAGTAAAAAGTGGATAAAAATTTAAACATTGCAGAACATACCGCAACTATATTGCATTAATAAAGAAGAAGATAGTTATAAACAATAATAATTTCTTCAAATAATTACTTTTGCTACATTGAATTAATTATTAACTCACCCTATGTGCAAAGTAGACAAATAGTTGCAAATTTCAGAAAAAACGCAACTTTCTAGCATTACTCAAATTAAATATTATTAATAATAATAATTAATTGTTCAAACAGATAATTTTGTTAACTTTAATTCATTATTCAACTCACTCCAAGTAAAAATTTAACAAAAAGTTGAACATTTCAGAATGAAACTGCAATTATCTAGCATTATTCTAAGTGAATATTATTAAGAATAATAATGAATTGTTGAAAGAATTGCGTTTGTTAACATTGATGAACTATTGCCTCGGTCTAATTGAAAATTGGGCGAAAAGTGGAAAATTTTCGAAAAAACCGCGCCCTTCTATCTTCATTCTAAGAAAAAATTGCTAAAAACAGTGATAAATTATTTAAATAATTTATTCAAACATCTAATTATCAGTATAAAGTAGTATTTCATGTATTAGAGACAATTTGCATGTGAAAAACGCAAAAACATCAAAATTAGCGCCAAAAACTCGTAAAATCGATCTTTTCCCTTATGGGGTTTTTTTGGTACTTTATAAAACAGACTTATGGGGTGATATTTGAGAAGTAATATTCTATTCGTACTCTATGGCTGGTTGTGAAGATAAATGTCGATGTTCAACACGATTCAGCTAATATTGAGGATTCTGAATAAAATGTACAAAAATAACTTTTTTTCTTATGCAAAGTGTGTTAAACTTCATGGGGCTTGCGTCACCTCTAAATATCATTAGAAAAAATTCATTTATTTTTATGTGGATTCGAACATATTTCCGGGCGCTTTATATAAAAATTGAACAACAAATTTTTGGACCACCCTAATGTTCATACCTTGTCTAGTCCGCTCCCTACAAATAACGCATTTGTTAATTAAGTTTATGGCTCTTCCTCTTAAAACATCGTTTGCTGTAGTAAAAGGCACATTGGGCACAGTGATGCGCCTTTGTTGGGCCAGAGTCAGGCTTTTCCTATTACAACATGTATTTCCACGGTAAAGACGAAGTTGGGAACAGCAGTGCGCCGAGTCTGGGCCAAAGTCTGGCTCTTCCTATTAAAACATAGTTTGCCGCAGTAGAAGGCACACTGGGCCCAATGATGCGCCTGTGATGGGCCAGACTCTGGCTTTTCCTATTAGAACATGTATTGCCACAGTGAAGACGCAGTTGGAAACAGCACTGCGCCGATTCCGGGCCAAACACTCGCTCTTCCTCTTAAAACATGGTTTGCCGTAGTAAAAGTCACCCTGAGCCCAGTGATGTGCCTTTGTTGGGCCAGTCTCTGGCTTTTCCTATTAAAACATGTATTGCCACAGTAAAGACGAAATTGGGAACAGTAGTGCGCCGAGTCCGGGCCAAACTCTGGCTCTACCTCTACAAACATGGTTTGCCGTAGTAAAAGTCACACTGGGCCCAATGATGCGCCTTTGTTGGGCTAGACTCTGGCTCTACCTCTTAAAACATGGTTTACCGTTGTAAAAGTCAACCTGGGCCCAGTGATGCGCCTTTGTTGGGCCACAGTGTGGCTCTTCTTCTTGAAACACGGTTTGCCGTAGTAAAAGTCAACCTGGGCCCAGTGATGCGCCTTTGTTGAGCCAGACTCTGGCTTTTCCTATTAAAACATATATTTCCACAGTAAAGACGAAGTTGGGAACAGCAGTGCAGAGTGTCTGGGCCAAACTCTGGCTCTTCCTCTTAAAACATGGTTTGCTGTAGTAAAAGGCACACTGGGCACAGTGATGCGCCTTTTCTGGTTCAGTCTCATGCTTTTCCTATTAAAACATGTTTTTTAACAGTAAAGACGAAGTTGGAAACAGCAGTGCGCCGAGTCTTGGCCAAACTCTGGCTCTTCCTCTTAGAACATGGTTTGCCGCAGTAAAAGGCACTGGGCCCCGTGATGCGCCTTTGTTGGGCCAGACTCTGGCTCTACCTCTTAAAACATGGTTTGCCGTGGTAAAAGTCGACCTGGGTCCAGTGATGTGCCTTTGTTGGGCCACACTCTGGCTCTTCCTCTTAAAAAACGGTTTGCCGTATTAAAAGTCACACTGCGGCCAGTGATGCGCCTTTATTGGGCCAGACTCAGGCTTTTCCTATTAAAACATGTATTTTCACAGTAAGGACGAAGTTGGGAACAGCAGTGCGCCGAGTCTGGGTCAAACGCTGGCTCTTCCTCTTAAAACATGGTTTGCTGTAGTAAACGGCACACTGGGCACAGTGATGCGCTTTTTTGGGGCCAGTCTCATGCTTTTCCTATTAAAACATGTTTTGTAACAGTAAAGACGAAGTTGGGAACAGCAGTGCGCCGAGTATTGGCCAAACTCTGGCTCTTCCTCTTAAAACATGGTTTGCCACAGTAAAAGGCACACTGGGCCCAGTGATGCGCCTTTGTTGGGCCAGACTCTGGCTCTACCTCTTAAAACATGGTTTGCCGGTGTAAAAGTCAACCTGGGCCCAGTGATGCGCCTTTGTTGGGCCACAGTGTGGCTCTTCTTCTTAAAACATGGTTTGCTGTAGTAAAAGGCACACTGGGCACAGTGATGCGCCTTTTTTGGGCGAGTCTCATGCTTTGAGTTGGAGGGTAGGAAGGAGAAGGAAGTGGCGGTTGTGGATTTGGAGAGCTGGGAAGAAAAGTTGGGGGTAATGCGAAATAAGAGTAGGATAAGGGACAAGGGGGTTTTCATCGATCACGATTTGGCCAGAAAGGAAAGGGATGTGCAGAGAACGCTGCACGACAGGGCCAGGAGAGAGAGGAGTGAAGGGAGATCGGCGAAGGTAGGATATCAGAAGATAAGAATAGACGAGAAAATGTGGGTGTGTTTTTCTGTATTAGAGGATTTAACTTTGGTCGATAATGTAGATTTCCATTATTCACAGTATGTGTGATTGGATTTCTTAACGGATCGATAATTACTATCTCCGATGATAATGCAGCTTCCTATTTAAAAATATAAATTTTTTGACAACAATTTATGAAAAGTATTTTCGACTTTATATCAGAATAATTATTTGCTTACTTTTGAGAGTGCTAGCCTCTATTAAGTTTGTGCCCAAATTTCAATTTCTTTTACTAATAGGTTCAAGCAAACCCTTGTGAATTTTGTTTGGATTCATACTCATGCCATTTTGTAATACGCTGGAGTAATAAGATGTGTTTTTCAGCCATTCTCTGAAAAAACAGATTTAAAAAATCCAAACACGTTACATAGACTGGGATGCGAGAGTCTGGGCTCGATTCCTGCTGCCTATATTTATTGGCAACTTTTCTTGAATGTTAATTTTTTTATTGGAATTGACTATCAAATATATAAAACTAGTATCATAAGAATAAATATTAAAATATGAAGAAATAGTAAAATAAAATTATATCAAAATAGAGTATGAATAAATAGTATATTTTGATACGAGAGGCCAAACGGGATATGTAGACGCAAGACAAAAAATATCTCCCAAAATGTTTATCTTTCCTGAAAATAAAAGAAAATATAACTCGCCGCAACCATTCCTTTATTTATGAAAACTTTCAAACAGATTATGAAATGTATCTTGTGCACAGAAAGAACTAGAAGTAAATTTTGTTGCAGGTAATTTTGTATTTTTACCTACTTTTATAGGTGAAAGATGAATATTACCCTTAATAGGATGTAAACTGTCTGCTATTACCTGTTCGCACGGGTAAACAGTAAATATTACCGTGGGTAGAGATTAACTGTCATTGTAAGCAGGCACAAGGCATTATCTACAGTGTCCTTAGTTTTTTGTTATTTGAAAAGCGATTTGCTTCTTTATTTTTATACCCAAATACTACATCCCAGGTGCGAAATTCGGTCGGATACCAGAGATTGAACATCGGCCCAAAGTCGGTCCTACTTTGGTAACCGATCTATGGTAACCAGAGTTGGACCGACTAAGGTGTTTTCAAGCTGCCATGGTCTCACCGACGTTGGCAACCGACGTCGGCGGTGGGCGAAAAGCCGACTGTTGGTCCATTTCTGGCCCAACTTTGGGCCGACGATCGGATAAACTGTGGCAGATTGGTCGGTCCGACTTTGCATACAGCAGTCGGTTAGCCACAACTCACCTTGATGCATCCGACGGTCAGCCAAACCTTGGCCCAAATATGGGCCGGCCGTCTGACAAGGCTGGTTCATGGCTTCAAAAAGACCGTGAAAGTACGGTCGGCCCCACTCTGAGCAAGAGATGACCTGACCGTCGGCATAACATTGGCTTGTACAAGTCACCATGCTGCACCCGACGGGCGGTTAAACCTTGACCCAAATATGGGCCGGCCGTCGGATAAACGCTGGTTGATGCCTTCAAAAAGACCGTGAAAGTACGGTCGGCCCGACTCTGGGCAAGAGAAGGCCCGACCGTCGGCATAACATTGGCTTGTATAAGTCACCATGTTGCAGCCTACGGTCGGTCAAACCTCGGCCCAAATATGGGCCAGCCTTCGGATATACTAGGGTTCATTATTTCAAAACAACCGAAATTTGGGTACAAATAGCTTGATTTTTGTGTATACATATCCATATTCGAACCAAAATTTATTATTTAAAAGTTATTTCACTTATATTCACATTAACAGTTCATTTATTTGACATCTACATGATGTCGCATGAAAATAAAAAAATTATTGAGAGAAAAGAGTTTAAAAAATGTTTGATTTCAACTTCTTTGAGCTGTGCCTTATGAGGATGGTTTTTTCATTGACTTTCAATTCTTTAGGTATAGAGTAATGGGTAAGACTCCGGTCACTAAAGTTCGATAGGCGCTTCTGGAAATTCATCCACATTACGCAAGTAGTACTCGGTTCCTCTGTACCGCAAAATCCTCAAGAAACTTCGGAAAGGATTCTATTTTCTTCCATTCTTCTAGCATGCATCGCTTATTCATCCTGGATTTATATGGCATTATTATGGCATTATTATCGAATTTTCGGGACACAATAATATTTCCATAATACACCACAGCGGTTTTTTAAAGAATGTATTTACTGACTAATTTTTTAGTTGAGCCTTTTTTGGCAACTCTTTCTCAAGATTTTTTTTCTAGTTTCACTGACCAGCTTGAAATTTGTTAACTTATATAACAGAAGTTTATTCATCAATACTTGTAATTTTATCATCAATTGATTGAATTATACCCATGTTTATTCACCAGTTCGCGTGTGTCGTCTGAAAATAGATCGTTTCGATTAACGCTATGGAAGACAGTGAGCTAAAATTAACATTGATCTAGAAGAAAACTCTCCAGGAACAGAAAATTCGAAAATTAATTTTCCGGCTTGGATGAGTGACGACTTTCCTGAGTTCGAAACGACTACTAACAAAGATCGTGATTCTGAAATTAAGGCTTAAAACTTACCCAGCAAAACTCTTGCAAACTCTCTGAATACCATCGATACTCAAACCTAAATCTGGGAAAATTATTTCGGTTTTCAATATGAAATCAACGGGACAAATGGTACAAAGTATTACAAATGCACCACAGAAAAAGTTTGGTTTTTGTGCCCCGATCTAAACGGAGAACAACCTTTCAAGATTCCTTATTTCCGCGATCTGTCTATTGGACCAATTCTTGGACCAATTTTTTATATATTTGTATAAGTTCATTTCTACACCCTAAACTTTCCCATTATTTTTATAGTTTAGACCTTTAATGGGAATCTTTATTTTCTTAAGTTCCACATCATGAAATACCTTGTTCAGTCTTAGAAAGTCTGTTATAATCCGGAAATTCCTAGTGTCCTTACAAGGCTTTCTTGAATAAATAATAAATCAATACGATAAATAGCTCAATCGATAACTCACCACTTTTCTGGAACGAACTTTCACATTTTCAGTTACCTATATAATTCAGTTGAAAATTAGAGACCTACTTGTATAATTTTCTACGATGTTTTTCAATATTTTAAGGAAACTGTCAACTTATTTTGATAAATTTTCCAAAATTTCAGGAAATATGAGATTTCACGTAATTCCATGGGAATTTCTAATAACTTAATGAATTTAAAAGAACCTGTCCACAAGAACTGAGGGATGGCGTAGAATTTCAAAGGATTTCATATACTGCAAAGTATTACCAAAGATTTTATTTTGAATAATTCAAAATTTTCCATTGATTTCAATAATTTGAAAGAATTTAAAAAAAAATTTATAATTTTTAAAGTATTATTAATACATTTCAATAATGCGAAATTATTCTGAAGGATTTTGAAAATTGTAGGATATTTTAAAGAATTCCAAGGAATTTCCAAGAGCTTCAAAAGGGTCAAGGGATTTCAAAGGGCTTCAAATATTTAAGGATATTCATAGAAATTTTCAAGGGGGTTACGAAATTTTAATGCATTTTAATTGCTTTCAGTAATTTATTGGGAATTCAAAGAATTTGAAATATATTACAGTATTTTTAAAAATTCCGAAGAACTTTCTAGAGCTTCAGAAATTTCTAAGGGATTTCAAAGGATTTGGAATATTCAAGGGAATTTTAAAAGATTACTAGGAGTTTTTAATTGATTTGAATAATTTAAAGATCTTTTAAAGAACTTTAAGTATTTTAGGGTATTTTAAAAGATTTGAAGGTATTTTCAAAATAATAAAAAATTCCAAGGAATTTCTAACGATTTTAAGAGAATTTGAAAATTTTTCAATGATTTTAAGGGATTTTAAAAGTTCTCAAGGTAGCGTGCCGAAAATATGCCACGGCACTTGCGAGATGGATGCAGAAAGCTGTCATTCTTGGGTCGCTTCGTGTCCTCAAGGCACACGAGGGTTTCGCCGGCCTGTCGTTGTGATTTCGTCGTGTAAGTTGACCACGAAAACACTTCGAAAAAACGACAAGATCGTCAATATGATCAGGTCGATTAAGCTAGCACTTCACAATCGAATTTTACGATTTTTCATAGCTCAGCATTTCGGGCTTTTTCAAGGCTCTAGAAATCTGCACACAAAAAAATCCCCGAAACAACCCTTAAATTAAAGAATCATCCCCCTTCAAGAAATTTGAATTTTTCATAAATTCATTCCTAGCGTACATTTAGGCTTCTTTTGGGCTCCCCGAAAATACCCACGCGAATTTTCAGGCTCCAACCCTTAACGGTAAAAATCAACCCCTTGGTACCATGCAGATATGACTTTATCAAAAAGTAATCTTTTTCAGAAATTTTCATTGTGAATAGAGACTTTGATTTGAGGGCTCCTCGAAAATACCCACGCTGATTTTTGGGTTTCAACCCTTTGAATTAAAAATCAAACCCTTGTTACCATGCAGACATGACTTTGTTTAAAAAGTAATCTTTTTCAGAAATATACAGTGTGAATAGATAGTTTGACTTGAGGGCTCCTCGAAAATATCCACGCTGATTTTTGGGGTACAACCCTTTAAGTTAAAAATCAACCCCTTGGTACCATGCAGATATGACTTTGTCAAGAAGTAATCTTTTTCAGAAATTCACTGTGTAAATAGAGACTTTGATTTTGGGGCTCCTTGAAAATACTCACGTTGATTTTTGGGCCCCAACCCTTAAAGTTAAAAATCAACCCCTTGGTACCATTCAGATATGACTTTGTAAAAAAATAATTTGTTTAAGAATTTTTAAGTATCAATAGAGTCTCCGATTTCTGGGGCTCCTCGAAAATACCCATGCTGATTTTTGAACTCCAACCCTTAACGGTGAAAACCAACCCCTTGGAACTACGCAGATATGACTTTGTCAAAAAATAACCTTTCCAGAATTTTACAGTCTAAACAGAGAATTTGATTTGAGGGCTGCTGGGAAATAGCCACGCTCGTTCTTGGTCTCCAACCCTCAAAGTTAAAAATCAACCCCTTCGTACCATGCAGATATAACTTTGTGAAAAAATAATCTTTTTAAGAATTTTAAAGTATCAATAGAGTTTCTGATTTTTGGGCTCCTCGAAAATACCCACGCTGATTTTTAAGCTCCAATCCTTAACGATAAAAATCAACCCGTTGGTACCACGCAGGTATGACTTTGTCAAAAAATAATCTTTTTCAGAATTTTACAGTTTAAATAAAGACATTGATTTTTGGTTTCCTCGAAAATACTTGCTCCAATTTTTGGGCTCCAACTCTTAAAGGTAAAAATCAACCCCTTCGAACTACGCAGATATGACTGTCAAAAAATGATGTTTTCAAGAATTTTAAACTATCAATCGAGTCTCTAATTTTTGGGCTCCTCGAAAATACCTACTCTGGTTTTTGGGCTCTAATCATTAACGGTAAAAATAAACCCCTCGGAACCACGCAGATATGACTTTGTCAAAAAATAATATTTCTAAGAATTTTACAGTGTAAATAGAAACTTCAAATATTCGGCTCTTCGAAAACAACCACTCTCTCTATTTACACTGTAAAATTCTTAAAAACATTATTTTTCGACAAAGTCATATCTGCGTGGTTACAAGGGGTTAATTTTTGCCGCTAAGAGTTGAAGCCCAAAAATCGGAGCCAGTATTTTCAAGGAGCCCGAAAATTAGAGACTCGATTGATACTTCAAAAATCTTGAAAACATCATCGTTAAATGGTAATAACATCTTCCAAATATTAATTAGATTAAACCTACGTTGATCAAAAATGGTACATTTGTCGCAGTTCAGACTGGCCACCCATCTCACGGTCGTGAGACGTGGTTACAGCTGAAATTTTACCGCGATTTCGCTGGGAGCGGGTGAAATTTTTAAGATTAGCACCTGCTCCCGGCGAAATCCTGTGGTTGTCCTTATGACAAACTTTTAACTATATATATGTATATATATATATATATGTGTGTGTGTGTGTGTGTATATGGCTTGGTTACGTTGACCACTTGGCGAACACGGGAAAGATCTTATGCACAAGCGTACTGAAGCCACTTTGGACAACCGATATTTTTAGGTTGGGTAGTCGCAGCGCCAACAAGAAATGACAAAAAAAAACTAAAACCCAGCTAAAAGCACTTGACATAGATAAAAAGTATCCTTTAAAAGTAAAACCCAACACAAAACTGAACCAAAAATCACGGCCTTAATTTCGACTATCAGCCGAAACGGTAATTCCCAGAGAAAAACTTCACAGCTATATACCTAGACCTGAATTCTATAGTTATACGGGCACGCAATAGTATTTTACAGTACATAGAGTTACCTAGTGTAGTTATATGTTATATGAGGCTATGTAGTACACTTTCAGGACATATTAGGCTGTAAGGTACTGTTTCAACGACTTCTATAACACGGTTCTGTTTCTAGCTAAATGCTGGTAAAACAATGATCGGGCATTCACCGACAGACGATTTGGATTTGCATCCGTGCTCAGAAACCACCAGTCGATAAATTGTTACTGAAAACAGATAACGCTAGCGTCAAGTCAGTTAAATTTGCGGTAAATTAAAAGTTGCATGTGAAAAATATAAATTTGATGAGGGGGTAGCAATTTAAAAGTTTCAACAAAAGCAAAAAAGAATTTTCTCAGGCGTAGTAAAGACTAGCAATTTGATGTTAGTTTCCCAGGTGGCTTATCCAAAATGTATTTACTACATTTCTTGTTTGGATGGCTGTTTAAATTAGAATAAAGAATAAAAATTATAAGCAAATTTTAACAAAAATTCTATCTAATCAATTTAATTAATTTGAGAAAGTATAGGATAAATTGAATGAGTAACAAGAGCATAAAATTTTAATTTGACCCAACGACGTTTGCAGAAGTCCAGCACTGAAAAGAACGTTTGTCATGTGGATGGGGAGATGTTTTGCTTTCTGACATGAGTACATCTGATGCCTCTTCAGGGCATCGGATCGGGAATAGACTTTTAGACAATCTTGATCATGGTCTCATGATGATGGTGTATCACCAATCATGAGATCATCACCTAGTCTACGTACACGGTACATCATATCCAAATATTGTTTTTTATTTTGACTAAGCATCTTGAGAAACTTGTTGATGAGCCACTGATCAACAGTCTCTGTTGCATTATCGCCTTCAACCATTGTTCTCATCATTAACATTATCATTATCATTATCATCATCCTCTTGTTCAATTTCTTCAGGTAATAATTGTTGGAATTCATCGTTTACTTTAAGCACTAGTTGTTTAATTTCAGACTTTGATTCGGGTAAGACTTGATTAACTTTTTCTCGGTAGAACGATTGGTAATGTTTACTAGTCTCTGCAGTGGCGTCACTATAGGCCTGAACGTTTCATTTAGCATACGATGGCTGTTTGATAAGTCAGTGACTTTTCTACTAGAAGATTTTTTTTTCGGCAAATTAGCGTTTTACTTCTCAGCATAATCTCCTTTCAGCTCGATACATTTAGTCCAGTGTTTTGCCCATTTTTTTATTCCTTTCAAATAATAGGTTTTCTCAAGACCCTCAAAATAGGCGTTTTATTCGGTGATGACCTCTTCATTCGACCCAAATCTCCTACCGCGCGGCCATTTCTTCAGGTTTGGAAACAGGAAATAGTCGTAGGGGGCTAAATCTGGAGAATATGCTGGATGAGGTAGCAGTTCGTAGCCCAATTCATGGATTTTTGCCATCGTGACTGAGAAGATGTGTGTCTTACACCTGGGGCATCTGATCAATCTCGTGTCCTCGAGGATCTCACCCCAGAATCCCTACAGTACTGAAAACCCTAGTCTTCCCCGGAGAAGATTTGTGTTTTACACCTGGGGCATTGAATCAATCTCGTGTCCTCGAGGAAACTACTCCAAGCAACATAAAGTACTGTAAAAACCACACTTCCCGGGAGAAGATGTGTTTTCTACACCGGGGGCATTGATTCAATCTTGTGTCCTCGATAAACTCACTCCAAAAACCCTAAAGTACTGGAAAAACCGGACTTCCACGGAGAAGTTGTGTGTTTTACACTTGGGGCATCGGATCAATCTCGTGTCCTCGAGGAGCTCACTCCAGAGCCCTAAAGTGCTGGAAAACCACGACTTCCCTGGAGAGAATGTTTTTTTTACACCTGGGGCTTCGGATCAATCTCGTGTCCTCGAGGAACTCACTCCAGAAACCCTTAAGTAATGGAAAAGCCAGACTTCCCTGGAGAAGATGTGTGTGTTACACCGAGGCCATTGGATCAATCTCGTGTCCTCGAGCAACCTACTCCAAGCACCATAAAGTACTGTAAAACCCAGACTTCGCCGAAGAAGATGTGTGTTTTACACCTGGGGCATCTGATCAATCTCGTGTCCGCGAGGGACTCACTCCAGGAACCCTAAGGTACCGAGAAAACCAGACTTCCCGGAGAAGATGTGTGTTTTACACCGGGGCTGTCTGATCAATTTCGTGTCCTCGAGGATCTCACCCCAGAATCCCGACAGTACTGGAAACCCCAGTCTTCCCCGGAGAAGATGTGAGTTTTACACCTGGGGCATTGGATCAATCTCGTGTCCTCGAGGAACCTACTCCGAGCAAGATAAAGTACTGTAAAAACCACACTTCCCCGGAGAAGATGTGTTTTCTACACCCGGGGCATTGGTTCAATCTTGTGTCCTCGATAAACTCACTCCAGAAACCCTAAAGTACTGGAATAACCAAACTTCCCCGAAGAATTTGTGCGTTTTACACTTGGGGCATTGGTTCAATCGCGTGTCCTCGAGGAACTCACTCCAGAAACCCTGAAATACTCGAAAAACCATACTTCCCCGGAGAATATGTGTTTTTCACACCTGGGGCATCGGATCAATCTCGTGTCCTCGAGGAACTCACTTCAGAAATCCTAAAGTAATGGAAAAGCCGGACTTCCCTGGAGAATATGTCTGTTTTACACCTAGACCATTGGATCAATCTCGTGTCCTCGAGGAAAAATACTGTAAAAACCAGACTTCCCCAGAGAAGATGTGCTTTTTACACCTGGGGCATTGGTTCAATCTCGTGTCCTCGAGGAACTCACTCCAGAAACCCCAAAGGACCGAAAAAAACAGACTTCCGCGGGGAAGATGTGTTTTTCACACCTGGGGCATTGGTTCAATCTCGTGGCCTCGAGGAACTCACTCCAGAAACCCTAAAGTACTGAAAAAGCCAGACTCCCCTGAGAAGATGTGTGTTTGACACCTGGGGCATTGGATCAATCTCGTGTCCTCGAGGAACCTACTGCAAGCAACATAAAGTACTGTGAAAACCAGACTTCCCCGGAGACTATGCTTTTTTTACACATGGGGCATTGAATCAATCTCGTGTCTTTGAGGAACCTACTCCAAGCAACCTAGAGTACTGTAATACCCAGACTTTCCCGAAGAAAATGTCTTTTTTATACCTGGGGCATTGGCTTCATCTTGTTTTCTCGACGAACTTACTCCAGGAACCCTAAAGTACTGGAAAAACCGGGCTTCCCCAGAGAAGATGCGTTTTTTACACGTGAGGCATTGGTTTAATCTCGTGTCCTCGAGGAACCTACTCCAGAAACCCTAAAGTACTGAAAAAGCCAGACTCCCCTGAGAAGATGTGTGTTTGACACCTGGGGCATTGGATCAAATTGAAATCCCGTCGCTTAAAAACTCCGCATGGGAATATACTAGAAATCTTGTTGTTTGTTTTATTTCAGATAATCCGTTCCGCAAGTAATGATAAAAAGAACGTGTTTTGCGGGAGCGGCCTTCTTTCACCCAGTTTTCAACATTTTTTAATGCAAAAGTACCTACAAATATGTAGTAATCGATACTCTGTAGTGCATTTTTCACGTTTCGGCACTAAGAGAGACCGAAAATGAAAATTAAATTTTGTTGGTGCCTGTCAGTATGTGTGATTGCCTGAATTTTGCAGCCACGCTAACTTTGAACAAATTTGTCTAACGAACTTGGCCTTTGATATATTTTCGTTGGGTCCCAAAATAAAGATCACGTTCATTAAGCACATATTTTCGACTAAAATGACGAAATGTCATAATATTACAGCATTTTAAAGATTTGAAATAACATTTTTCAACAGTTTTCAAAATTTGTTTGTGATAAACCGCAAAAAAATACGTGTAACTTGTTCTAATGGCATTTCTAATTTCCCTGAAAATTGGAAAAGTTTTATGCTTTTCAATATTTGGAAACTTTTTTAAAAAGTATAAAAAACTACTTCTATGACAGGTGGCCGATTTCAATGATTTCAATCTCTTCAGTGATGAATGCTATAAATGGTTTGTTTTCGAAGTGTAATCATAATGAGTTTGCTGGAATTTCCTTTCCATTTCTTCTGAAAATATCCAATTACATTGCATCAGAACGGATACACGTATTATAAACTGTTGAATGAATTCAGAGGGAATGGCGGCCTATTTGACTTTACTTCAAATAGTGCTATTTTATTTATTTCTAATTTTTAATAAAACTGCGAACACAGGAGCAGAGCCCTAGAATCGTAGATGAAATTAATGAAATGGCATTCTTTAAAGAAAATAAAAATTCAAATAGACCAGACAGTCGTGGTGTTATCTAATTCGAAACATTTACAAAAATTTCAGCATAGTGCAATGATATATATATTTTTCTTCATCTTTTGAAACATTCCTAAATGTTTGTACATTTTCTTACCAAATTAATTTTTCAAAATAAAAGCGTTCTTCGCATTTTTCCATGAATCTTAGAAGCAAATTTTGATCATCTTAAAAATTTACAAATCCTTACAAACCTTCCAAATTTCATTTAAAATCATTGAAAACGTACTTTTTTTAATTTTCATAAATGTTTTCAAATTCTGAATAATTTGGTCAATTTATTCAACGCTTCGAAATATTATTTGAAAAGATTAAAAAAATTTCTACCATTGAACGAAATCTTACAAAATAAAAAGAATTGCCTTCCAATCTTGCTGATTTTTCTTACAACTTTCGACATCTTGTGAAATGTTTTAGTCGTTTTAAATATTTTCTGGCAATAAGCCTTAAAATAGTTGAGAGTCATTCAAAATTTGTATACAACTCTTCAGGAAAGTCCTGTATTGTCATAGGCCCTTTTAGCATAATTTTAATATACAATTATTAATTAATATTACATGAGCATTTTCTAAGCAACTAATTATCTTAAACTTTTAAATGTATTTCGAGAAACGTTAATCAGAAGAAAAATATATTTTTATGGATGAGAACCTGCATTGCAAAGACGTCACGTTCACCCAAAGGCCAAGCGTATTGTTGGGAGAAGTGAGCAAAAAAAAATTCGAAGGGTTGAATACAATGGACCGGTCGTAACCGTTCTCGCCCCCGCTCCCATTGTTACCATTAGGACTCATAATCACCACTGCTACCTACCTCCTAGCTTCAATTTTGAAATTTACTTGTTTGAAGTATTAAAAGTGGACCTAAATATTATTATTCTGATCTGAAAATTCGAAAATATATAGTATGATTGTGGAGGAACAATTACAAGAAGTTTCATCTCAAAATCATTCCCTTAAGCATGTCAAATTGTACACTGAAGGCGTTACGAAACTGCACATCTTAAGCCATAAAACAACTTCCTATCATTATTTCTTTCCAAGATGATATGTTTGTGGAGAAAGGTCTGTACTTATTAAACAAATTTATATTTCGAAATTTGGAAAACTGCGTTGCATTCTGGACACCATACGGATCGTCAGTGAATTTTTTCAGTTTTTCAAGACGTCCAGCTCGGTTTGGGAAGCCTGGAAAGTCGAGGCTTAAAAAAAGTGCCTCAAAAACCTTGTTTTTTGTCACGTTTTACATCAGCGCTATCGTAAAAAAATTCTTAGAATAACAATATACATATCTTTCAATTCGGGAGACCTTAAGCTTTTACGCTAACCTGGCCAACATTTTCTGCGATTTTTTTTAACGAGTTGTAAGCGTTCAAAGTGAGGGTTACGTACTTTTGACGCCGACTTTAATTATCTGTATCCAACCGCCTGTGTTGTCGTGTTTGGAGGAGTAAGAGATCTGATAGTCACCCTAAAGGATTTAGCAACAATTTAACAAAAATGACAAAGATCAGAGTGACTGTTGCTTATTCAGCCAGTTTTTCTTTCTTTACTTCGTAAAGTAACGTGGTCACAGCGGTCCCGTGGGTGAAACAGTATTTCTCTCAATCCCTACCGTTGATGACAGTAACAGTTGACTGTAAGTATCTGTTTATTCCACGTAAAATCAAGATTTTGTGCCTTTATGCCAAAGACTAGGGATCATGTATTCTAAATTCTTATCCATTATGTTTATTGATGTTGAAGTGAATTATTGTTGTTTATGGAAGTAAAACCATGATGTTTATTGCAAGCTGAAACGAATTAATGATGTTGAAGTGAATTATTTTTGTTTATGGAAGTAAAACCATGATGTTTATTAGAAATTGAAATGAATTTATTGGAAATTAAAAGTAAATTGTTGTTTGTTTATTGAAGGAAAATTGTGATGTTTATTGCTGTTGAAGAATGTTTTAAAAATGAAATGATGAATAATGATGTGAAAAGATTTTATTTACGTTGTTGATGTATTTCTTTTTGATTAATGTTCATATGTAAAGGGATCCGTTTGATGTTATGAATGATGTATGAAAATTTGATACGAAAAAATAATATTATTGATTATCATTTCACTGATGTTGAATCATTTGTGATCTTTGTGCACAACCTAACTGATTTATCTGCGTGGTCAAAATTCTATTATGTTATTATACTTTTCCGAGATAAGAAATGTGATCTTTTTTTCTTTAATTTTTCTCACTTTAAATTCATTTTCCTATCCTCTGAAATTTGCAAGCAAACATTTATCGTCAAGCCTCAGCCACTCAAGGGTCATTGTACTACTGATCACTTGCTGAAATTCTCAGTACATGACACACAGCAAGAAAATTGGTGTCAGAAGTAGTGGGATTAAGGATTTGAATATAATTAACTAAAGTTATTTGATCATCATTTTTCCACCTTTGCTTGAAAATCTCAAGGAAATAAAACTGTTTTAGCTTGAATTTTTGAGTAGCAATCGTGTGAAATTACTTTTTTCCTAAGAATAAAAATGCCTCAAATCGGTGATAGCAAAGATCTCTCTGAAGCAGTAATATATACGACCGACCCATGTGGAAAAGTTAATTGGGGCCAGACTGGGCCCCAACCAGATTGCCCAAGTAATAGCCCAATCAATGCCCAATTGGGCTACTGTCTGGGTTGTAACGGCCAGCTCAACGAATGCCCAGATTAAGGTAACTAGCTAGGCCTTAGTTGGGCCGCCCACTTAATGCCCAATTAATAAAAAAAGGGTACCGTTATTGAATTCATAAAGTTGAAAGTAATAAATGATAAACATTTGTTCTTATTTTTTTAAATTAGACGCTTCTTTATGATTTAAGAACTTTTAGCATCCTGTTATTCCTTTTGACGTCCATCTTAGTCTCTTCCAACAGTTTGCTCACCCCTGATATTGAAGTCAAGGCCGAGTGTTTCAGCAGCCTCCTCCGCTGCTTTGTACAGAAACGCCCCTTGCCCACTTTTTTGTGTTTCCTGACCATTTGAAGAAGGGGGTCTTGTCCATTTGCACGTTCGTCGCAGATACTTTGTTCCTCGCCGACAGTTCGGAAGACCAAACATGTCGGACGAGACGTGTGTATCTACATCGGAGAGTATCCTTCATAGATGGCACGTTCTGATTGGGGCTCTGTGGTACGCTCAAGTATGTATAGGTCTCTTCAGCGCCAAGGTGTCGTATAGCGCTTCCGTCGACGAGCTCATGGTCTTCCGGGATGCCATTAAGTTTTCTTTTCTTCAAGTAAACCTTGGCGCATTTTCCTAACCTCAACTCCATTCCAATCTCTTGAGTGTACTCTTTGACAATGTCTAGAGCTAGATGTAGTTTCTGTTGATTTTTAGCATAGATCTTAAGATCATCCATGTAAAATACATAAGTGACCTTATGGTTTCGATTTCCAGGTTTGCCGCAGAGGTAGCCCTCGGGAATGGCGGTTTCGTAATATAAACGTGACGTAACGTTTTTTATTGAAAAAGGAAAGTACTTTTATTTTATTTATTTACTTAATTTCCTACCCTGTTATTAAAAACATTTAACTGCAAGCTTTGATTATTGACAAAAGTATATCTATCTATATTTATTTTTTAATCCATTAGCATTTCACTTTTTTTATAAATTATTTAAACATTATAAAAAAGGAGTTACTTTGAGAGAATTTGAAGAATAGAATATAGAAAGTGGTACATATGTTGATATTTACTTGTATACGTGTGTTTTGCCTATATTCATAAAAGCATTTTCCACGTGTGTCTTTATTACCAATTATCTTCTAAAAAGAATTAATTTAGATTCATTACATTTTCTAAACTTTAGATAAACGTACTTCATTTTTATTCTAAATATACTTTAATAATTTGTATAAGAAGATGAGTTTCTTGTGAAACATGAAGGGCCCTGCAAATTTTGAGATATGACACTGTCAGAAGGCGTAGTTAGATTTGTTTCTGCTACCTGCGCGACCAAAAGTGAAGACTTGAGCCGTCCCGGTACGACGAGTCCTACTATAAGTATTATTAGACATCTTAACACTGGAGGGACCTATACATACCTGGGCGTTCCTTAAAGCCGCATTCAGGACGTAACATCAGTGAAGGAGTCTCTCCAAAGCAGATACAAGAATCTTCTTCGACAGATTTGGTCATCCAATCTGTCGGCGTTGAACAAGGTATCTGCTACTAACATGCTTGTCGTCCCGGTTCTAATCTACTCGTTTGGGGTGGCTCAATGGACGAAGAACGAGCTTAAGGTCCTTGATATCGCCACACGTAAGATCATAAATATATGCATAAGAGCCTGCATATCAATTCGTCCGTTCCGCGATTATACATCTCACGCCGTCACGGCGGACGCAGACTTCTCAATCTCCGTTGTCTTCATAACCGAATTGTTCGAAGTACAGCTTACGTCGTTGCAAATGGCAGAGATCCTCTCCTAAAAATGGTCAGGAATCACGAGATGATTGGCAAAGGAGCGTTCCTTTACAAAGCTGCGGAGCAGGCAGCTGAGACCTTTGGCCTGAATTTTAGCGTCAGAAGTGAAAGTAACCGCATTTTATGTCAAGAAGTTCCAAGCGATAGTGGCAGAGCATGTCATACACACGTTGAGTACCTAGAACACATACTATCGGGGTGTACCACCCATGCAGGAACGACGTATATCTACAGGCACAATGCGGCCCTAAGAGTTCTTTATTACCATCTTTGTCGCTCTTACGGTGTTGCTACGCAAATTTTATATTTAGAAATTTCAACATCTGCCTTGAAACGTGCTTTCTTGGTGTTTTGTAGGATAATCTTTACTACTCTCTAACTCGATTGCGCATAAATACTCCACGAAAATGTGAAATCTTTAGAGCTTTCGCATACTTGAAAAGATCGGTATCAGTGAGTGCAGGGTGAGGTAGCTTCACTACAAGTTTTTTGATTCCGGTCTTGGACGAAGTCCCTGTCCTTTTCGGTAAGGTTTCATATGAAGACCTCATCCTTTTCTGTAGGGTTTTAGGTGTAAGCCTTTTCCTAGAGCAATATCTTCCATTGCATTTTTATGACGTTGAGCTTCTACCAGCTGTTTTTTGGCTGCGCTAGCATCATTGACTGCCTTAGCCACACCTGCTGCTCCAGCAGTAAGAGCTCCGAATGCACTGAGTCCAGCGACTCAGCACCTCTGATTGCTGACTTTCAGCGTATTACGCAGACGATACTCGACTAGTGGCGGTTCCCTACCACGGTATATGGTAGTCAGAAAATATGTAAAGACTGACTATGTCTACTGGGACGTTCCTAACGAACTAGTTGATCGTCTTCGTCTACTCCTAGCGTCTCAGGCAGCTGGCAACCCGAGTCACAACAATGAAATTATATCAATGATTGAGGAGCTGCGGAAAGCTGAAATCATATATTAGGAGTGTACTCATAACGCTATCGTTAGTAGCATTATGAGTATCGAAGTGTTTGGACATCACCTAGATCGAATCGCTGCAGCAAGCCGTGGACCTTCTGATGTTGGATTCAAGATCACCTCCGACGGCCATTACGACGTAGTTGGCAAGAGAATTTGTGACGTTAGTGAGGCCAAAGAACAATACGCCGCACTCTATTTGCGAGTTGTACAGCGCATTGTTCGAAACGAGATACGTACAGTGTATCAAGTCACGTCATCTATGCGAACAGAGATTGACAATATTAATTTGATGATGCGTATACTCGAAGAAACAATCAATGAGAAACTGAAAAATCTGCAGATTGGCACTCAAAAAGATTTGTTAGTCCATAACACTGAACTCATTGCTCAGTTGGAAGCTCGATTAAACGCAATCGAGAATGGACAACGAGAAATTGACACTAGTCACAGAACTACATGAACCTGCTAGAAAGAATTATCCACGTCGTCCCGTGCAAATTCGTGGTATAGACGAGACATGGCAGGTAGATTTGGTTGAAATGCTACCCTATGCCTGTAAGAATAATGGCTACAAGTATTTACTCACCTCTATAGATATTTTCACCAAGTACGCCTGGGCAGTTCCTGTTAAAAACAAGAGTGTACCAGATGTCACTTCAGCAATGCAATCTATACTTGTGCAGGGTCGTGTGCCAAAAAACTTACACACGGATGAAGGTAAAGAATTTTATAATTCACATTTTAAAAATCTAATGCAACGATATGACATCAATATCTACTCAACGCATAGCAATATAAAGGCGTCAATCTGTGAAAGATTAAATCGCACGCTCAAGAATAAGATGTGGATACAATTTAGCTTGAGAGGCAACTATAAGTGGATAGACATTTTGCCTACTCTCATCTCTAAGTACAACAATACCAAACACCGATCAATCGGTATGAAGCCAAAATATGTCACTGCCGAGGATGAAGAGGAGCTCATTCAACGTTAAAAAAACTGCGAAATATACCGAGGAGAAGGCCAACGTTCAAAATTGGTAACAAAGTGCGAATCAGCAAGCACAAGCATGTTTTTGAGAAAGGATACATTCCTAACGGGACAACAGAGATATTCACTGTGGATCGAGTTATGTTGTCAAGTCCAGTGACGTACATGATCAAGGACTATCAGAATGAACCCATCGCTTGTGGATTCTATGAACAAGAACTTCTTAAAGTAAAACATGCAGACATCAACGATGAATCAATGTTGAATCAACGATGAATCAATGATGATTGAACGTTAAACTGAATTATAAGATTCATAATACTAAGTCTACGCTTTGTCCTAACTAGATGTATAATGTTTGTTTTTTGTCCGACCGACGTCCGACATAAATCGTCGTTCAAAGCAGAGATTTCCGAAATGTTGGTCGACCGATGTCCAACATCAACAAATTTGAGGTTAGAAAATTCACGGTAACGTTACGCTAACGAACGTCGGATAGCACAAAACGGTCACGCTAACCGCAGAGCATGCGCAGTAACATCATCACGTGACTAATGATGATGACTGATGATTAATAATGATACACGGATATCAACGACATAATAGATCAATTACAAATGAGAGAACTAAGTTTTAAGTATAGCCTCAGGTTTCAATTTCGTTAATGTACTCGTTATAGTACTGCGCAGACTCACTGTCTACAGTGAATTAAAGGTTAGAAACTTGAGACATTGAGCTATTTTTAGTATCGTTAATGGGTCATGGCGCCAGCCAGGCGCCATAAAAAACCTACCCTTGGACTTTCAACAGGTAACCGTCACTCAAAATGATTGACGTGTATCCTGTAGAAAAGTCGAACTTTAGACCCAAGTCCTTGAACTGTCACTCACTTTAATTACCTTAAACTAATAGGAGGAGTAAAGTGACCTCATTTATGATTGGTTATTTGGGACTTAAATTGAGTGACGTCAGCATTTCTGTTGGTCAAACGCAAAAAGTAGGGATAAACCCCGCCCAAAACGTGCTTTTAAATATAGATGCAGACCATGAAAACGTCAGAATATTGTATCTCGGCGCGCGCCTTTCAAGCTTGTACCTGCGACTCTTGTATCTTCGTTTATTGTACAGTGCGGACTTAACTTCTTAGAATCTCGAAGGTAACGTAACCTCACTTTCGTGATTGCGATGCGTGCGTTTGTGTTCGGTTGTGCTGAAATGTTAAGTGCTAAGCTCACTTGTGTGTTTGTTTATCGATACTCTATGTGAGCCTTTAAATATCTGCCACGTCTACCAGAACTTCATAATAATACGATTGACTTTATTACCAGGATACATTCAGTGTTGGTTGTCTTCATTTATTCAAACCTGACCTATTTTTCGCGGCTAGTGGTTTCAACCACTCAACGACTGGTAACGAATCTTCACTTTCGACGTATCAGCGCTTAGTTCCAACAGACATTAAACGATTGTAGCGCTGGGACGTAACATATGGAACGATATGCAAAAACTCCCTATTACATGGAGTGCTAATCAGGGGTAATTTCGCGTCCAAAAGATAGGTAGCGCTGTTCAAAATCTCAGACGATGAAAGTGCCCGTCACTTGTAACGTCGCCAGACGTCGCTTGTCAGATTTTACACTTTTTTTATAGATAGCTTAAAAATCCCTGTAAATATCAAAATGAGATCTTCCACAGTTTTCGACAAATAATTAAGAACATACACCGTGACATGGTGTATTGGTGTGCCCAGCGTCCGAGAGTCTGAACTCTGAAGTTCGTGCATACGATTATAATAGCCTTCTATTGTTCGTATATTATTTATGTGGTTATTCACATCGTGTGCATGGTTTTGGCGTACGTATTCAAATACATATTTCTCCAAAACTAAGGGAGATTCCATTTTGATATTTACAGGGCTTGTAGAGGACATTGTAAGCTATCTATATATAAATAAAAATAAAATAAAAAGTGAGTTTTTTCCAGAAATTGTGTTTAAATATTAGTTTTTGAAAAATTGAGAAGTTTTTTTTAATTTTTGGTTTAAAAAATATTTTTTCAAAATTGCGTCTTATCACAAATAATTACAAAAATATATACCTTAATATCATTCAAATCACCATAGTTATGAAAGGTCAAGAAAAAAAGGAACAAAATTTTCAATTTTCAATATCTCCTAAGTTTTTTGTTTTAAAAATTAATTTAGGGTTTTCCTTTCAACAACATAAGGAAAGAATACTAGAATTTTCATCAAAATTACTGACAATATCTGAAATTCTTTAGATGATTTTTCGATCGTCCTGCGAGCGTTGCCGCTCGTCGCGTAAAGACCCTAATTATGCACCTTGGCGCATAATATACTATTATGCACTGATTACGAATATGGTCATGCAAATTGCAACAAAAATTCTTCAAGGTTAAACTTTTTCAAAACCACGTTTTTAAAAAGAAAAATGTTATGTTTACTACAATTTTGTAAACCTCATATACTGATGAATTTCGATGCGCTGATTACGAACTATCGGTACCGGTAAAAAGCATATTTCAAGTCAGAGAAATAATGTTGGTCAAACCCTTATTCCTTTCCAACCTATTAAGGGCGGGAAGGCATCCCTGTGACTGGTCACAGAAATAATGATGGTCAAACCCTTACCTCTTTCCAAAGTCTCGTGGGGGTGGGACGGCACCCCTGTGACTGGTTGCAGAAATAATGCTGGTATAGCACCTCCTTTTCAACCTCTCATTAGGGGCGGAAAGGCGTCCCTGTAACTAGTAACAGAAATAATGTTGCTAAAACCCTGACTCCTTTCCAACGTTTTTAGGGGGAGGGGATGTCACCCCTGTGACTGGTCACAGAAATAATGTTGGTCAAATTCCTTCCCCTTTTCATCTTCTCATGGGGGGCGTGAAGGCACCCTTGTGACTGGTCACAGAAAGAATGTTGGTCAAACCCCTACCCTTTTCCAACGTCCCGTAGTAATTGTGAGCAATTCTCGTAATTAAAATGAATAATAGGTTATGTTTAACAAAGTGCCTATTCACACCGAAAATACTTTGTCTACGCCCACCGTATTTTTATGACAAAATAATGCTGGCAGATTATTTTTCTATTTAAAAACATTGATTTGTATCAGTTTTAACCTTGAAAATCATATTTGTAGGTATTTACATGACTATATACGGAAATCACTTTACTTTTGTATTTCGCTTTTTGTGAAAAACAATCAGCAAACAGCTTCCTTGCCGGCGCCGGCAAGATTGTTTTTAGCCGGCGCAGGTTGGGACAGTTGTGTGACATGACATTTTGCGTAATTGTTTTAGTAATTTCAAACGAACTCGTATAACATTTCGAAGCTTGATTGAATTATGGTTTGATATAAGTACTTTACTGAAATAATGTTAGAAAAAAGTTATCATTTAAAGGAAAAGTGGAAAATGAATAGGACTCAAAGTGGTCAACTTTTTGGCAATCACCTTTATATTATTAAAATTTTTTTTATCGAATTAGAACTGTCTTTTTATTTAAATTTGCAAGTAATAACGAATATCTTTTTATTACAATCTGTATCAGAAAATATACAAGGCAATGAGAAATTCTCTTTTTCTAGTAAAAATGGTACGATAATACATTGCAAAATATATTACATTTTTATATAGTTTCTTATCGTTAGTTAGAATGAAAATTATACCTGGAGACAATAAATATTAAATCCGCAATTTTGCATGCCAGTAACCTTAATTCCAGGAAATGCAGTGATTTCCATTTTGGAAGTTGATATGCAAAAATATGTGTATTCTTCCCAAAGAAACAGTGCACTTAAACTATCATGGTGCGATAAAGATATCGAATCTCTGGAGACTTTCATGAACCATGTACAAATTCCCTTGTGTATTTGAAAAATGATCAAAATCATGACCACATTTATTCTGGCCATATTTTCCCATCTATTTATGTTTTCATTGTTACATTCTCATCACAATAAGAAGGGATTGATTTTATGTGAAAAGTGACCTTCGTGGATTCCATGAAATGTCGACGTTTCGAGGCCCCCTGAGTCAGAAAACATAGTTTTTACGTCAGTGTCTGTCCGTCTGTCGTTGTCGTCGTCGTCGTCATCGGCGTCGTTGTCGCCTGTATATCGCATAACTTTCGAAAGACTAATCGGATTGGATTGTGCTTTGGCACACAGTTTCAGGGACGAAAAAGAAAGATCAAGTTCGTTATGAAGATATTTTTTTTGTAAAAATATACAAGAAAAATCGCTGTTTTCGTCGATTTTACGTCTATTTTTGCGTTTTTTGGAGAAATACGAGCTAACTTGGGTATTTGGACCCCGGATTCGGATTCAGCGACCAACTTTCTAGAATTATTGTAAGAGCATATTATTATAAATAATAATAACTTATTTAAACACATACGTTTGTTAACATGAACTAATTATTATCTCACTATAATTTAAAAGTAGAACAAAAGTGAGAATTTTTAGAAAAAACTGCAACTTTCTAGACTTATTGTGAGAGAATATTATTATGAATAATAAGGACTTATTCAAACACTTACGTTGGTGAACTAAAACTAATTATTACCCCACTATAATTTGAATGTAGACCAAAAGCGGAAAATTTTTTAAAAAACGGCAATTTTCTAGAATTATTGTAAGAGAATATTATAAATAATAATAACTTGCTTAAACACTTGCGTTTGTTAAACTGTACTAATTATTATCTCACTATAATTTAAAGGCAGAACAAAAGTGAGAATTTTTAGAAAGTCGGTAAGTGTCCTCGGTCGGCAATGCAGTTTCTTAATGTGAAAACAAATGGCGCCACCGTCAGTATTATCATCAATCGATAATGCAGTTTCCTAATGTACCCAACAGATGGCGCTACCGTCGCAAGTTACCGACTGTATATTATCAGTTGGATCCCCGCTAAGTTAGCACTATAATGTGCCGTTTCGTGCTAAGTGACCACTGATCGACAAAACAGTTTATTACAATCAGCCGGTAAAACAGGGAGGTTGATAACTTTTTATATTAGAATTTTTCTATATGTTGATAAGGTAGGGAATCACGTTATCATTAGCCGGTAAGACGAGGGCGGTCGGTAATTTTTTATGTTGTCATTTTACCATCGGTCGGTAAGTTTGGGAACAATGTTTCCATCGGTCGGTAAAGCAGGGAGGTCGGAAACTTTTTATATTGCCATTTGTCTATACGTCTGTAAGGTTGGGAACAATGTTACCATCAGTCGGTAAACCAGGGCGGGCGGTAACTTTTTATATTATCATTTTTCTATATATCGGTAAGGTAGGAAGCAATGTTATCATCAGACGGTAAAACATGGAGGTCGGTAACTTTTAATATTATCATTTTACTACAGTTCGGTAAGGTAGAGAGTCGCAAGTTACGGACACCAACAGATCTGATACCACCGACCAAGTAAGGGTTCTGTTCCAGGCTATGTTATCAGCTGTCTGTTACACACATTGAGGTTGGTAATGCAGATTCCTGCTACTCTAGCATTGGCCCTTCGTTCTGTAAAGCAGAGAGGTCGGTAATTTTGAGGTTATGTTCCATGTTAAGTATGTAAAACAGTGAGGTTGGTAATGCAGATTCTTGCAAATTAAGCATTATGAGGTTCTGTTTCAAGTTAATTTTAAGGTTCTGTACCAGGCTGAGTTACCAACGTCAGGTAATTGCCATGGGCCGTTAAAAGTACACATCCTCAGCTACAGACTGAGCCTCAGTCGCTACATCAGGAGCCTATCTTACCAATCGCGTGTAAATAACTGATGAAGTCACTCAGTACTCCATGATTAGATTTTCTCAAAGATTTGGTGCATGCGCAATAGAATATATCTTCTTTGCGCAGACTTTGAATTAAAGTGGGGATAGTGGAGAGTCGAGATAGCGTCCTATAAAAGGTCCGCATAAACGCAGGCTTATCATTCCATCGCATCGTTCGATGCAAGTATCATCGAGCGATCCAGAAGACGATGCACCAGGTCCGGAAAGAGAATCAAATGTAAGTCCTCAATCTATATTTGCATGTCTTTTTGCTTGTAATATTAGTGCAGGATAGTTTGCACGGCTTTTTTACTTATAGTGCATGGTAGTAGTAATGCATGGCTTTTTGCTTGTAGTATTAGTGCATCTGACTAGGTACATTCATAGTTAAGCTTATTTAGCTAGGTTTATCTATTCGTACCTGCTAAGATATTCGTGGGTGGGCGCTAATGAGAACGATACACCCCCTTCCTAGACTGCATTTAGTCCTCTAAATACTTTATTACAAGTTTTGCTTATCATTAGAAAAACGAACTATCCCATTTTTTGATAATGGTTCCTCCATCGGTTACGCTTGTATATGCATATTTTCGAATGTATACCTGATTTTATTAGGTCGATTATTCCACATCTATTAAGTAAATAGAATGCGATTAAAGTTAGTGCAGAATATCCTCAATATCTTAAACATTCTAATGACTTTTCAGTCCAGGTATGCGTACGTGTTTGTGAGCCTATCTTTTTGATTATATTTTCGGTATCGTCGAGACTTAATCGTGCGCGTAACGTTTCGTCGTTATCTAATTCTTGCTGTAATTTTACTAATCTATCTTTTAACATCTCTAATTCCTCTATGTCGATATTTGATTCGTAAGTTACATTTGCAGTAAATATCTTATGCAAGGTCTGAGAATTTTTTAGTTTTAGATTGATATTGCCTGAGTACTCTGTACATCCCGTTCCAATGATTAACTTCTCTGGGTTTATTTTTAAAGTCTTGAATTCGTGAGGACATAATGCATCGATTTTTAATTCGTAAGTGGGTATTATAATATATCCGCCTTGTACGCAAATGTATGTTCTTTATGTAAAAGTTGGGGTGACTTATTGCATTTAATGTCTGCATATCGCTTAAGTGATGAGGAATCCCAATTGTTTGTGTCTCTCAGGGGCGATTTCACCAACTCTGATTAAGATTTTAATCCTCGGTTAGTCTAATTCAATCACTACCTTGCGTTTCACTATCTTCTAAAGTATGATTGAAGAGAGTTAATCACCATTTAACTATACTGGTCGATTTTGGCCGGTTAACGGAGTTAATCGGCGATTAATGCTGGTTGACAAAAAAAAAACTCCAAATCGAAGTTTGTACTTGAGCATTTGGAACATGTTCAGAGCGAATGTGGATCATTTTTTTAATAATTATTATCATATCTAAGCTTTTTTATGAATATGCAGATGAAGAAAACTATGAGGCCAAACTATCTTTGATGATGCATCCATAAAGTGTAAATTGCGTTCCTATAACCTCACCTTTCATACCTACTGTTTCTTTCACATATTGGAAGAGATGATTCGTTTTTAAAAACAATGCATATGTGAAATATATAATTCAACGAAATAAGAATTCAGTAGGATGCATTCATTTTACAGTGCTGAAAATAAATATTCAACCAATATAATCTCGCAGTGTGCATCATGAAGCTTCCTTCTTGTACGTTTTTCATAAAAGCATCAAATACTTCTGAGCATCTTTAGTTAATTACTATTAATTCCTTCATAATTTACATTATTGGCTTTCGAATTGAAATAATTATGGAAATTTGTAACATTATTTTAATATATTACATCTACGCAAAATTATTTTATTTCTGTTGCTAATAGAGAGCTTCATATCCGTTTTTGCACAGAAAGGATACCTGATCTCTTAAATACTAAGGCGTTTTATGAGCATATTCCGGGTGTATATTGACCCAACGGTCATATAACCTCTGCATGAATCCTCTTCGCAGCGGTGAGCTTCTTTGCCAACTGGACGTATTTCCACTCCTAACTGAGCCATGGCCTTCATTCGAGAGAGGCATATTTTGGGTGGCAGTACGCTATGCTGATGACGTAACCGCATAATTCGTCCCCTTGTGAGTCTAAGCGTGACCGCAAACCCCACTTGATACGGCGAGGGCCACAGCCTCGCTTTTGGCCGATTTGTCTGACTCACTGATCCCGAGCTTGAGTATTTATTTCGCTCAGTTACAGTTTAACAATAAATCCATGATTGTTTCATCCTGTCGGCAGCCAATATTGTTTTAATTTGGAAACCACGTGGTGATTTGAGGTTAGGAAGTAGGAAAGGAAAAAATGAATACACAACACTATAATTTAATGCAAAATAATAATTATTCGCGCATTAAGTGAGGTTTCCAAACTGATTACTGGAATAAGGTTGATTTTAATACCGAGTTTTATTTGTTAACTTCGAGGAGACGACGCGACATGAGTGCAACATGCATTCTCGTACGAGGTGCGTAAAAATTGTAACAATTCTGCTATAACACATTGCAAAATCAATAACAGTTTTAAATAATAAGTTGAAACATTGGGAAAAATCCAATGTTGTTTTTTTTTAAGAATTTGAAAAAGTTCAATTCTGTTTTACTGATCTAATAAATCTTTAAATTATACTTTTTAAATAATAATTCATCTAGCATCCGTAAGTACGTCTTTAATAATGTCACGGCTCTTAAAAAATGTGTAATTTCTAAAAAAAAAAAGTATCCTGACCAGTACCCGGCCGGCTCCCGACCATGAAATCTAACCAGGGTTAGCCCAGCCGGTAACCGGCCGGCTCCCGACCATGAAATATAACCAGGGTTGGCCCGGCCGGTAACCGGGCGGCTCCCGACCATGAAATCCTACCAGGTGTTGCCCGGCCGGGATCCGACCAGAAACCTTGTTGTAGTAGGGCCAACCGGGGAAATTTCTGCACGGGCTTCGAAATATTATTAAATAATTACTATTACTATAATTAATTACTTATACTATTGAATAAAACATTTGAAACTACATCTTTTTGAATTACACACATAAAAAATTGAACGATCTTCAACTGCATAAAAGGCAATGTCGCTATTTTAATATTGATTTTAATTTATGATTATTAATTATTTTGTATATTACGCTAAAATGAAGCGTATATTTTATTTTGTTAATCAGGCAATAAAAATTAGGAACGCGTAATAACAGCGCGTAGCACGCTCTTTTTTTCTAGTCTAACATGATTATCGAAATAATTAAAAATCTTTGTATGAATGAAAATAAGTCAACTAAGATAATATTGAAGCTTGACTTGAAAAGTCAATGAAATCGCACTGAATGGAGGTTCGATGTTCGTTTGTTTTACCGAAAAGTGAACGGCACCAGGCAGGCTATAAAAGCGTACAATGTGAATATGGAATGGCCTGGAAGTGAAATTCACGATACCAAATACTGACAGGGAAAAATACGTCATATTTCACGCTAAATGCATAGTTGTTTGCTAAATGAAAGTTCTTTGGAATTTAAAACTTTTCATTTTGAAATAAAAGAGGAAGATTATAATTTTGAAATTGGAGTCTGCGATACCAATTACAAACAATGCCTCGTGTATCTGCATGGTTGTAGCTGGCTACAGAAAGCTGCTTCTGTATAAATATGCACATAATTTAAACCTTTGTACGAGTATGAAACAAGCAATCAACACTGCCTTCTCGTGAAGTTATTAATTTACAGCATTACCGTTAAAGCGAGTGGGAAGTTTCACGCGTTACCCGGCTCATGTTCAAAATGAACGTACTGAAGTCTTCATCACAGTCTGACGCGTTTTTCAGCATCTATAGTCTAATTATCAATGCGATATTTCACGTGAGGGGAAATGAGCCTGAAAACTTTGCAAGTTGCCCCAACAACTTTCCAGACATCAACGTAAATTACGCCCGTTACTTTCAAATATTATTTTTAATTCTAATCACAGTATAATTAAATCGTTCTAACTCGGCTAAATATTATTGTATTATTGAAATGAGTTCATATTCGCAGGACATATTCAAAATACTCTAGGAATTCCTAGGAAATCATGAAAAAGTCAACAATTGTTTATTTTTTAATAATCTTCAATTGTAAAATGAGGTCAATCGATAATTGTATTTTCTTGATTTCGCCGGTAAAAAGTATCTAGGTAACTTCGACTGTCGAACAATATATATATATATATATATATATATATAGCATTTAAAAATAATAATTAAACGAACAAAATCGCACTTTTGACTCACGTCGCGCTAAATCCCAGCAAAAATTCACTGGTGATCGCCACACGAGATGACACGCGGCAAGAATAGCTGATCCAAAATGTGCATGTGCGTTTTCGATCTCAATCTGCTCGCACTATCAGCCTGCAGCGGTCGTGAAAGTCGCAGGTCCGTCGTTCCTCGACGTTTGCACGACCGTCGGGCGTCTCGTGTGCCGGACCGTTGTCCACTCTTCGGTCTCATTCCGACTCTGCCGGCCTGACGCGGGCATTTAGCAGGCACATTGGTCTCCAGCCCGTCAGGCCGATCACGTGCTGGCACGTATTGTTATCTGGGGCTTAAATTCAAATAATCTAAAGATAATTTATGATGAAGCTTTCCTGAAAATATATTATGTATTGAACTATATTTTAGAAAACTAGTATTTTAAGTTACCTATGTTGTGCCCTAAACTCTCTGCTGTACTTGACATGGCGTACATGGAAATCATCATTTTCTTCATCGACATACATTTCTTCATTATCACTGTAGTTTTCAAATGAGATTCAAGAAATTGATGAATGTGCGGAATGAGGAAAAAATATATATGAGAAGATGCCTTGCGCTTCACTCCAACACTATAACTCCATTACGACCCTTTTCTTTTTGTGAAATTAAAAATTGCCTCGTTTTCCCTACCTTAATCCGTGTAAGAGCGTCACCGTCAGCTATGTCAATCAGGTTATCCAAATTATCGCGGAAGTTCGTTCTTTTTCTTTGTAAAGCACTTGAAGTACGCTCACTTTTCTTGTTAAGGTATTTCCAGGTTTTATGTAGTTCAATCTATTTTTTAACACAACGATGTTTTTCTCGCACAGGAATTTTCGCCTTATCCCAGCACCCTATTGCTTGATCGACAACACATCTAGATATCGACGTTAATTATTTACAATACGTGGATGTTTCATTGCTTACTTAACATTGTTTCGCACAAGCTATACTTACGTGGCACTTTTGTGTATTATTTTTCCTAAAGATAGATGGTACTGAACCATGCTTAGAACATCTTCATTTGAGGGTAGCTTGTTCCTCTCAAGATTCTCTCTTAAGGATATTTTATTTTTATTAGGATCGCTCATTTTTATGGCTGACTCAATATATTTCTCGAAATACTGTCAGCTGAGAAATAAGTACTAATCTCATATTCAATAAACATTAAACTTCAGATACGATTTGCAATTTTTTCACTTCTCAAATGAAAGTTAAGTTTGAAAACGATATATTTCTCCTGATTGGAAAAAACCGCTTTAATTTGGTTTAATTTCATCAGTTCAGCATGTTATTGAACTCAAGAAGGACCCTCTTTTTATTATTAGGGTAATTTTCTGTGAAAAAATAATTTGTCGTTTTCCTGTATATTATTAAGTCATTTACGTACCAAGAAATCCAATGAATAACGCATAAATTGTTTAAAATTCAAGATATAATATTTTGATCCCTATAAAGGGTAGTTTTTGTAGCGAAGGGGTAGTATTTTTGGTCTAATTGGGTCAAATTTTTTTCCTGAGCGTATGGTACCAACAGTTGCATTCTCTAGCAAACAATTATTATGTTTAGGAAAATAACCAATAATTAATCATTTTAATCATTTTGGGACACTTTAAGGCCCCAGAACCACGGTTTGAAATTATTTTAAAAAGGAAAGAAAGATACGCATTTATTTTTTCACCAAATAAAACAAGTTTAGAGGGTGCCTCATAAAAAAAAAAGAACATTGCGTTTTTTTAGGACACCCTAATGTCCACTGCGCGCACGATATCACCAGTCAGCATCATCTGAAACAAATCAGTAATTTTCTTTATTAGTATGACCATAGCTCTGGAGTGACGAAGCGGATTTTTTTTTATCTGGCCCTGGAGCTGAAAAGTTCTTAGTTCTAGCGATAACTTTCTTCACTTCTTCAGCAGTAATTAGTGGAAACTCTTCTTCTTCACTTATTATCAGTGCTATTATTATTACTATTCTTATTACTTATTGTTCATTTCAATAACTTATTGCAAACTTTATTTAGCGATCATTACTTATTTACCTGTTGTAAACTATTGTCACATTTAACGATCATTACCTTTATTGCTTATTCTCAATGACCTATTGTAAACCTTTACTGTATCATACTTATACAAACTGTGCCACTGACTCTTGTGAATAAAACGCCTAATTTTGACCGAGCTATACTCTACTCAAACTATACTTCAACCACCTGCACCCTAAGGAAGCTGCAAACTTTCGCACAACCACAGTTTCTATTCTCACACCACAACTTCTCCAGTGGTGAGGAAAATTACTACCAAAGGACCTGAGGATTCCGTGGGACTAAATCTTATATATGAGCAACAGACTTTGAAGCAAAAGACAGTTAAAATCGAAACGGAGGCACGTACTATATTTTCCTACAGTTTACTACAGCCAGTTTTAAATTTCAGAACGGAAAGTCAATCTATAGTATCTACAGTCTCTAGGACCTAAGTTACTAACTCTCAGTACCAATTGCCAAAATACCAACTCGGAGTTATTAGTTCGCAGTCTACCATTTGAAAAAAAATTAATAGTTCCACAACTCACGGAAAAGGATTACGTGAAGTGCTTTTTCCTCATCCAAGGGATTGATCCAAAGAAACATCGAGCATTGGTAAGTTTAGAAAACTCCTAAATAAAAATTGTGTTTATTTTTTGTGTCAAAAATAGCTATTGAATCAGTTTCTTTTCTTTAAGGTGGAGGACAGTAAAATCCACAACTTAAAATGAAGGAAAAGTGTCAATTAGTCATATCCGAAGGTTCACAAGAAAGGGTCGTCATAGTTTTCGTAGAATTAAATATACGAAATTTAATGTTTTAAAATTTTTTCATTTAGCTTGCTACTATGTCACTGAGATAGAAATAGTAAAGTAAGTAAAGGAAAAATTAATATGGAAATAGAATTTGTTACCAAAATAGAAATTTAGCTGTTTATGTCTTTAGGACGTAACATTCTTATCAAATTTTGCTCACGTAGTCGATCATCAAAAAATGGAGGTGTAGTAAAGGATTGACTATTACGTCAATATTAAGATGAGCATCGACGTGTTCGGACATCCACTGACTGGATCTGCTGTAGGCTAAGTATAAGGCAAAATGCAAGAAGAGAACTACATCGACTCTTCTTACTTAAGTACCCAGAACTAGCCACAAGAATAAATGAGCAGAATCTAGCAGATGAAAAACTCTTAATATCTGTAAACAGATTGCTACCAACTGCTAAAATAGCTGCCATCAAAATGGAAGTGAAATGCATTAAGTACAGGATCCATTAGAACCAAATCTGAAAATTAATAACGCTGATGCAAACAGCGAAATCCCAGGAAAACTACAGCACGTTGAAAGAAATTTTGGTCATGCTTTACTAGAGTTGAGACATGTAGAACCAACACAGAGGCATTCTCTGTCCAAGATGAACATCACAAAGGATCTGCGTTTACTATTAGTATACCTGAACAGTAAGGTTTCACTTATGCATTTGAACGTAACACTAACTGCGTTAGAGGTGCAAACTCTTGTGTATTGTGCAGCTGTAGCAACCGTTAGTACGTTGGGCCGCAGAACTAGGCCTACAAATGCAGTCTTGGCCCAGGGGAAGGATAGAGATCCACCATGGAAGATCAGGTTGGATAGCTTTCACTTTTGATCATTATGACCGTACATTGGCTTCGTACCTCAAACCCGCATTTAGGATGTAACATCAGTGAAGGAGTCTCTCCGAAGCAGATACAAGCATCTTCTTCGACAGATTTGGTCTTGCTTCTATATTTTAACAAGGTAGATTTGGAATTCTTATGTCCTAAAATTATTTTTAAGAATAAAAATTAAAAACTGAGAAGATTTTTTTTTCCTAATACTCAATAATAGTGATTAAATCATAAATCATCACAACTCGTACAAATTTGATTGAAACTGTTTGAACTTGAGTACGCATACAAAGTATACTCAGCGAATGCCTGCAAAATAATAAAAAGTTGTAAATGATCTTATGTTTAATAGTATCCAATTGAAAATTAAGGCCGATCGGTAATCACATGTTTCTACTTTCGGAGACAAAAAGTATCAAGGTAACTTCTGATTTGAAACAACTTCCAGCGAGACAGTTGTTCTACATATATAGTTTGAAGAAAATGTCTGGAATATTTTAGATGATTTCATTAAAAATAGACTGAAATATGTACTTTGTGAAATAGTACGAGAGTCGGGTGACTTATTGGATCCGAGAGCTTAACTGTACCTACAATAATGAGAAAACGTTTTTTATTTATAAGTTTTTTTTAAAAGTTGTACCAACATTATTCAGATTTTTGTCATGAGTGCAGAAAGATAAGTATGAGAGTGAAGAATGTATAAGTACAAAATCAAACAATTTAAAAACTGCCCGTACATTTCATTATAATTCTAAGAAAATAATTATTGTATGCGAAGGACATGATCTGCACATTTTCATTTGTGTATTTCTTAATAAGTTCACGTGCTTGTTATTGTTACAATTTAAAAGCCACTATTATTCAATAATTGGTCAAATATTATAATAATAATAATGACTATTATAATTAATCATTCTCAGAAAAGAATTATTCGTCTGATGGGCGAGTCAAAAAATATATAATGGGGTCGTTAAAATAAAAATTCTTTTTTAATTTTTACTTAAAATATTAAAATACAATGTTTCAAATCAAAAACGTGTCGGTCGATACTTCCATTCACAAAAATATTGAAAAAAAGTGAATAGTCAGAATATAGTTCGGAAAGAGCAGTCCAGGTATAAGGGTTCTAAATTATTTGCATTTCGAGTCATGTACACGGCACACTCTATTCACCTACCCCATTCTCACACATTTAAGCATAAACCACTGGTTCGTGACACTAGCGCCACGCGTCGCTAGTTCCCAAACTAAACCTTACTATGCCTTCATCTGCCGTCACGCTCCCCTTAGCGTGCTTCAAGCTGCCCGCTACATTGACGCCTTTACACCTATCTTCCCTCTACGATCGAACTTCTCCTTCTATTATATGAGACTAGACATCTCTGCCAATGACATCCTACTAGTGACCCTCCGACGTTCTGCCATTGGCTAAGATACCTATACTCTGTTCCACGAGAGAACGAATTTTTGAAACGACGAAATTTCGTTCTCTACGCTTCTCTTCGTATTTGTCTGGAAAGTCCCTTAATATTTATGGCCTATTGTAACTGTCACGTTCGATACGCTCATCTAGCCCTCAGTGAGGCTACAAAAAATTTAGGAAAACACTTGGGTCAGCCTATTTGAAAAAAATGGTGTCCTCTTACAACAGCTATTGGCTTTCGACCAAACGAAAAAAAAATTTGTCGACGCCTTCTTTCATAAAAACTTGCGCGACCAAATTCGTTCTCTCGTGGAACAGAGTATAGTGACAAAACGTAGTACCGTGGTAGGTATTCAATAGACCATTTTACTGAACGGAAAGTTTACTGCGCATGTGCAATGTACTTTCTGTTGTACCCAGTTTTTGCGGTCACTTTTGCTTGTTGAACACAGTGAAAACAGTTTTATTTAATTTTTAAATATTCGTGACAAGTTATCGAAACAAAAATTTTAAGGCCATGTGACGAGTGGGTCACGTGACTAAGCTAGTTCTCAATTTTTCATTGTAAACTTACGTCCAAAAGAAATAAGATATCGCGCTTAAAGTTTGGGAAATGAATTTTCTAAACCAGGAGAAATCACGAATATTAACCGGGAGAAAGCCGGGAGACAAAAATTGAAAAAATAGTGGCCACCTTGTTATTATTTTGAAGAAGTGTTTATGGTATCAGTGTGTATAGACTAGAGTTTTCATGAATGACTTTTTTTGCATTACTCTTAATTACTGATTATTGATTTAAAAATTATACAGAGTAAATATATAGGTAAGGTTGAATTTAACATGTTACCTGTAAGTTGGATTCAGCGTATAGAGCGACTAAGTGGCCTAGGTCACCGCGAAAGTGATATAGAGACTTTAGAGGGTGAAAAAGTAGGGATAAGGCTTCCGTTTCCTCCTAGTGTTATAAAGTAGGCTTCGAGTTAAGGAGATTGTCAAAATATGAACTGGTTGTTTAGTAGATTCTCAAACCCGTAACAGGGAGAGTGTATAATAAATACATACATCTGTTTTGAAATAAACAAATATTCGTTAAATTGGATTCAAATTGCTGTCATTTATTTCACGAATTAGATGTGGATATTTTCATACAATTTTTCTTTTTCAAATAATATCTTTTCTCCTAAATCTCTACTATCGAGATTGATCTCCTTATGAAGATAAATCGCTGATTCAACCTTCTATACAATTTCCATTCTAGTTTTCTTCTAAATACTCTTATTCATAGAAAAATATATCTAGATCTATTTCTCTATTTATATCAACTACGCAGGCCTTATTTCATGAAAATAGATTTCTAATCAATTTTATTTGTAATTAAAATTTCGCATTTATATTGTTTCTCTGGCAAAAAAGTATTCTTCCGAAAAGATCTTTTTAAGTGCAACATTCGAGATAGGTTGCGTACTCGATGTCGAGAGTAAACTTTGTAGCTTATCCTCCTCCGCTATTCAGAATTTAATGAGACAAGCCTGAGACAGAGCCCGGAATCCCAAGTCTCGGACTTAAAGTTTGTTTTGTTCTCCTGCACAGGCAAATTCTCGTGTATATTAAAAATATTTCTCTCTTTTTTTCTCTAGAACGATCGGCCTTTACTACAAGTCCAGGGTAAATCGAGACTCGGTTCCAGAAGTAGACTCACTGGCCTGCCTCAAGGTCAGCTTAGATCTTTCTCGCTCGCCCGTCAGCCCCCTAATGCTGGTCGCGAACAGTGATGCCAATGTGGGCCCCTTGAGCTACTGCGCTTGCGGTAGGGTGGCGCGCTAGTTGGCACGGAATTCAAAATGGATATTAAAAATAATTCTTGTAATTGAAATAAATAATTATGATAAAATTTACAAGAATGTATATAAAGTGTATTTACTGGAATGTTGTCTATGAAATCTAAGTTAGTTTTTGTAATTCAATGAAAATAAACTATTACTTAGAAAATATATTATTTATTTTAATAAAAATAATTGTAATTAATACCCATTTTAAACTCCGCGCCAACTGTGGCCATCCAGCATGCGACCCTGACGCAAGTAGTTCAAAGCGCCCACATTGGCATCGCTGGTCGCGAGTTCATAATCGGACCTCGATATGTTCGCAGCCGATACTCCCCTCCAATATCACTTGTGTTGGTGGCAGATGCCGGGACTGCACGTTATACTGATGCCTGGTGCTGGGGCCCGTCGACTGCCCTGTCTATACGGTTGCTATGTGCAGGGGCCCTGCTCGTATAGCTTATAGTCCAGAATCGTAAAAACTTGTAGATTCCCAATGTCTCATTTTCAAATCGCTAATTGTAAAATATGTATTTATTAAATTTTGTAATATTTGCCTGGCTAGGAACGAAATATCCCTCTTGAGTGAAATACCGTTTGTAGGCAACATAAAACCATATCTGGTTCTTTAAAAACTACTTCCTGAGTAGCTATCACGAAGGAATAGTAAGGAGTGGTATCACCCTATGTGTTTGGTGAGCAGAGGTGGGACGAGCGACGTCCAAGAATCGGTTAAAGTAATTGTCCTTGTGATCGGTGCTCTCGGAGGTGCGAAACTATCACTGGTTCGTAACCTTAAAGCCATATCCGCATGCCAAAAATATGCCAAGGCACTTGCGAGATGGATGGAGAAAGTGGTCATCCTTGGGTCGCTTCGTGTCCTCAAGAAACACGAGGATTTCGCATGCCTGTCGCCGTAATTTCATCTTGCCCTGTGACCACCCATCTCAAAGTCGTGAGACGTGGCCATAAGTGTGATTTACAACGGTTCTACAGGGAACGGTTCTACAGGGTCGCTGTCATTTTTAGATGGCAGTTGCTCCCAGTGGGACCCTGCTATGGTTGTTTGACCGTTTTTTTTTATTACTTATATCATTATATATATATATATATATATATGAGGGTGTTTTTTTTTACTTGAAACATCGAAATATCTCAAAAAATACGCATCCGTGGAACAATGTCCGTAATAAAAATTTTTTATTTTCGAGGGGGAAAGCAACTTTGAAAAAACCTACCCCACCCCATCCCTCCAGGAGGCAGGAGTGGGGGTAAATTTGTAATTTCAAATGGGAACCCCAATTTTTTATCACAAATTCAGATTCTCCTTTATGAAATACGTAAGTTTTATTCGACATTTTTTTTCGATTTACGATAGATGGCGCTGCAATTGCGAAAAATGCAATTGTTGATTATTTCAAGGACTTCGGTGAGTGCCCTTGCCTCTCACCATCGTGGTGCTTGATTTCGGTGAGGCTCCTCACCTCTCGCCACGTGGGTGCTTGATTTCGCTGAGTTCCCTCACCTCTCACCGTCGGGGAGCTTTATTTCAGTGAGTCCCCTCGCCTTTTACCATCGAGGTGCTTGATTTCGGTGAGTCTCCTCGCCTCTCACCATGGGGGTGCTTGATTTCGGTGAGTACCCTCACCTCTCACTATCGGGGTGCTTTATTTCGGTGAGTTCCCTCGCCTCTCACCATCGGAGTGCTGGTTTTCGATTAAACTTTTTACAGTAGGTCCTCAAAATGTTTTACTCGCACTTCAATGCACTTGCTAGTCCGAGCTTCGAAAGATTCCACACAATTGCGAAGTATGCCTCTCACAAACTTCTGTTGACAGTTGCTTTCTAATTACACTTTGAAGCAGGCATCAGTACTTTGAAATTTTTTTCTTCCAAATCTGCAGCTACGTCGCGGAACCCTCGATGAAGGACGAAGACATCATTCGTCCTCAAAAACTTGCATTAAACTAATTTAGATCTTTAATGATGGTTTTCATGATACACAATGAGATGGCAAGTGAACGTAAACTGCGAACAGGAACAAATGAAAATCGTAGAGCGGAGTAACGCATAAACGATTAGACTGATAGGAATGGTAAGGTTGATTTAACCATATGATCGTAGGTTCAAAAAATACGAGTATATTTATAATGTAATACGTGTTCTTCAATCGTAAAGAGTACGAAATGCACTTACTGAAATATGGTAAATACATGTTATATATTTTTGCGGTACAAAAATGTAATATATGTGATGCTATTGTATGAAATGTGTAGTTCTATTAAACACTTGCCTGAGCGAACTATCTCTGAAATGTTTTCGTTTAGCAATACCCTTTGTATGACTGATTTACCTAACTGGCTTCGTTTTGTTTGTAACAAGCGTATCTCGCTCGCGCCTGCGCGTCTGCTTTCGTAAGCAAAAAGAATCAAATGGCCAAAACAGACATCCTGTATGGCTGTATCTATACCAGCAATAAAATAGGGTTAATCTAATCATAAATATTGTTTAAACACCTGTTCATTTCTATCCGTGTATTGCTAACTAAAAGCAAACGCATATCGCCAAGTGAGATGGCACATTGTCTAAAGAGAATTAAGATCAAGAAACAAATGAATCTAGCAGCGTGGATGAGCGCACGTATGAGAATCGAAAACAGGACCCTCCCCCTTCCTACACAGTTGCGAAACATTTGTTGTATTCTGTTTAGAAATATAATAGACTGTATAATGCTGTATAGAAAGAAAACAATATTTGGATGTGACACTGAGTGCTTCTTAAATAATGGGACAAGAAATAATATAGAAGATTTGAAGAAAAAACAATTATATTTACATGATTTTACAAAATATTGAGAAACATTCCAGCCTTTTTAAAAAATATTTAGTTCTTTTAGAAGTTTGGAAAAAATAAGAAATATTTGATACATTTTCGGAAATGCTTGCAAGTTTCCAAATATTTGTATCAGTTCCTAAAAATATTTTTAGCTGGATTTAGTTTTTCTTAAAAGTTTTGAAAAATCATTCATAATGTAAAAAAGTGCCTTGAAATCTTCAAAATTTCACTACGAATGTTTCCCCAATGTTTGTTCCATTGAAACCTACAATGATGGTTTGATATCTTTTTAAAAAATCGTAATTTTTTCAACATTTTTACAGTTTAAAATTCTTGTTCAGTCTCTTCAAATCTTCTCAATATTTCTTGCATTTACTTGATTGTATTTTTTTATATTCTTAAACCATACCAAATTGAACCATTTTGCTGAAGAACCTGCTAATTTTTTCCAAAATTGAAGGAAATATTTTGAAAACTTTTTCAATTTTCTTTTAAAGTTCATTTCTCAAAAATGCAAAAAAAAATTCTCATCAATCTCAAGAAAATTCTTTTTTAATCCTTTCAAAATTGCCAAATCTTGTAATATTTTGGAAATTCTCAAATTTTTCCTGATTTTTTTCTTAAATCTGCAAAATTAATGAAATTGTCCAAAGTCTTTCAGATTCTTATTTGACAATTTTGGAACTGATTATAAATGTTTTACAATTACCACGTATGTCCCGAAAGTTACATCCGCAAACTTATTTTTTCAAAAAAATGAAAATTGTGCTAAATTGTGCTAGACTTGTGCTGATTTCTGCCGGAAACATTTTTTTGAAAATCAAAAATTACGGGTTCAATTTTTGAAAAACTTTTTTTTGCTAGATCCGCAACTTCTTATTAGAGCAAAAAGAAAGGTTGTGCTAGACGGCTCGAAGTATACATAATTTTGTGCAGAAAAGAAAAAATCCAAAAACCTAACTGTTACCGAAAAAAAAAAAACGAAAAATTTTTATTATTTTTAAAAATTTTGAAAAAATAAAACTTGTGCTGGGTTGTGCTCGACAAATGCAGTCTATATTTCCTTTGACAAAATTACGTGAGATCAATATTTCTCATATATTAGAACTCAAAACGTAAAACTAAAAACACATAAAAGATCCACAAATAGTTAAATTTCGAAAAAAAAACTTGTGCTGCGATGGGCTCTACAAATGCAGTCTTTATTCCCTCTGACAAAATCACGTGAGATCAATAATTCTCATATTAAAGACTCGAAACGTAAAACTGAAAACTCAAAAAAAAACATAAAAGGTCCAAAAGTAGTAAAATTTCGAAAAAATAAAACTTGTGCTGGGTTGTGCTCGACAAATGCAGCCTTTATTCCCTTTAATAAAATTAAGCAAGATCAACGGTTCTCATATTAAAAACTCAAAACGTAAAACGCCAAAAACATAAAAGATAAAAAAATAGTCAAATTTGGAAAAATCAAACTTGTGCTGGGTTGTGCTCGACAAATGCAGTCTTTATTCCTTCTGACAAAATTACGGGAGATCAATATTTCTCATATTAGAACTGAAAACGTAAAAAACATAATGATCCACAAATAGTCAAATTAGGAAAAAAATCCTGTGCTGGGTTGGGCTCGACAAATGCAGTCTTCATTCCCTCTAACAAAATCACGTGAGATCAACAGATCAACAGGAATATTGTTCCAAAAACGGCGTAGTAAATGAAAATATAGGAATCTGTCGAAAAGTGCAAAAATTAATACTGTTTGGAAAGAAAAGCCTTGAAACTTCTTTCTAATCATTTAAAATCAATCGAGAATTCCCTGGAATTCAAAAAGAATAACAATTTCAAATTCAAATCACTATATATTGATTGGAAAAATATTCGAACATTATTACAAAATTCAGTAATAACCATTAAATTAATCTCTGAAACCTGTCAAAAAGGCCTAAAAAATGCAATGATTTTTATAAGAGAAAAAAAGCTTTGAAACTTCCTTCAAAACATTAAAATGAATCAAGAATCCCCGCGAATTCAAAAAAAGATCTCAATTTCAAATTCGAATCACTATAAATAGATTGGAAAAATATTCGAACATTATTATAAAATTCGGTGAAAATCATTAAATTAATCTCTGGAACCTGTCAAAAAGTCCTACAAAATGCCATGATTTTTATAAGAGGAAGAACAAGCTCTGCAACTTCCTTCAAACCATTAAAATCAATCGAGAATTCCCTCGAATTCAACAAGAATACCAATTTCAAATTCAAATCACTATAAATTGATTGAAAAATATTCGAAGCATTATTATAAAATTCAGTAATAACCATTGAATTAATCTATGGAACCTATCAAATAGTCCTAAAAATGCCATGATTTTTATGAGAGGAAGAAAAAAGCCTTGAAACTTCCTTCAAACCATTAAAATCAATCGAGAATTCCCTTGAATTTAAAAAGAATAACAATTTCAAATTCATATCATTATAAATTGATTGGAAAAATATTCGAGCATTATTATGAAATTAAGTAATAACCATTCAATCAATCCCTGAAACCTGTCAAAAAGTCCTGAAAATGCCATGATTTTTATAAGAGGAAAGAAAAGCTTTGAAACATCCTTCTAGCCATTAAAATCAATCGAGAATTCCCTCGAATTCAAAGAGAATAAAAATTTCAAATTCAGATCACTATAAATTGATTGAAAAAATATTCGAAGCATTATTATAAAATTCAGTAATGACCATTAAATTAATCTCTGCAACCTCTCAAAAAGTCATAAAAATGCCATGATTTTTATAAGAGAAAAAACATGCTCTGCAACATCCTTCAAACCATTAAAATCAATCGAGAATTCCCTCGAATTCAAAGAGAATAACAATTTCAAATACATATCACTATAAATTGATTGGAAAAATATTCGAAGCATTATTATGAAATTCAGTAATAATCATTAAATTAATCTCTGGACCCTGTCAAAAAGTCCTAAAAAATGCCATGATTTTTATAAGAGGAAAAACAAGCTCTGCAACATCCTTCAAACCATTAAAATCAATGGAGCATTCCCTCGAATTCAAAAAGAATGACAATTTCAAATTCAAATCCCTATAAATTGATTGAAAAAATATTCGAACATTATTATAAAACTTCGTAATAACCATTAAATTTATCTCTGAAACATGTCAAAAAGTCCAAAAAAATGCCATGATTGCTATGAGAGGAAAAAAGCTCTGAATCTTCCTTCAAAACATAAAAATGAATCAAGAATTCCCCCGAATTCAAAAAGAATATCAATTTCAAAGTCAAATCACTATGAATTGATTAAAAAAATATTCGAACATTATTAAAAAATTCAGTGAAAACCATTAATCTCTGAAACTAGACGAAAAGTCCTAAAAACGCCATGATTTTTAGGAGAGGAAAAAAAAACTTCGTAACTTCCTTCTAGCTATTTAAAATCAATCGAGAATTCCTTCTAATTCGAAGAGAATAACAATTTCAAATTCAGATCACTATAAATTGATTGGAAAAATATTCGAAACATTATTAGAAAATTTAGTAATAACCATTAAATTAATTTCTGGAACCTGTCAAAAAGTCCCAAAAAAACCATGATTTTTATAAGAAGAAAGAAAAGCCTTGAAACTTCTTTCTAATCATTTAAAATCAATCGAGAATTCCCTGGAATTCAAAAAGAATAACAACCTATAATGATTCAACTTATTTCAATATTTTTCAACTAATAGTCGAATAAGTTTTTATCTGCGTTTACAAGTATTGAATTTTTTCATCTTATTTTATTTTTAATTATTTTATTATAATATAGGATAATATTATTATATTAGAAGTAAAGAAGGAATGTTGAAAATAAAAGTAGACAGGTTTTCAAATTTCATAACTTTCGAACATTTAATATAATAAAATAACTACACAAATAGCTTTTTGTTATTGCAAGGAATTCGTAATTTGTTTTTAATAATTAGTTTTCGATATTATTAGTAACTCCCGATATAATAAACGTTTTTTGACTTTCTGTTGACCTCATTTTAAATATATTTTTTCATGCAATTATAATAATTAAAGTAGAATTGATGTGTACAATTGTAAGTACGTTATGACTATAAAATTATCTACAATTTTCACAATGATAAATGAAATGTTTTTACCGGTTCGAAATCCGTATAAATATACCTTATGATTATAGACACCTCAATTTTCGGATAGGTTTTATTATTCTTATGCCATGTACTCTCTCAACTTGCGGTTTCAAGTTTCGCTTATCTTGAAAGCATATCAGTCTTACTGAGCCTCGTAACGGTACGGTATGGAGCATATGTATTGCATTTTTTTAAAGTCTAAAGCTACCATTTTAGTGAAGACAATACCAGTATGGATCGACATACGTTGCGTGTTACAAGAAAGTTCTCTCCAATTGTGCGGAATCTTTTCTTTACCAATAACAAGTGTTTTACAACTTAATTTACGTATGTCGAACCAACATGAGCTGTCGTGACTTAAACAGATGTCAAGAATTTGTGCTACTTCCCCATTTTTAAGTTCAATAGCCGAGTCATTGAATGATTCACTGCGAGTGTATTTCACACTTGTGAATGTTTGACCGTCATATATACATCTTAAAAAAGTTTTTGAGTCTACAGTGAATTCGATGGATTCGCAAGGATTAAAGAATGTTACGTCATAACTACTTTTCGCGCTTGCAGTGAAACGTTTTTCACTTATGAAACTTTCACAAATGTCACGAATTACTTCAGGCATGTGTTTTCGACTTCCAAATTTATAATTTAATCGCTGAAGAGTTTTTTTGCCATTTGCTGGTCTGCTCCTTTTGGTCCTATTGCAGATCTTTTCAATATAAATATACTGTTTTTAAAAGGAAAAGCAGAATATAATCACGCAGGACCTAAATGTCGCACATTTTGTACCTTGTGAAGTAATAAGTGCACATCAAATGTTATCGCGCAAAGTCCACAATGAATTTCAACATATGCTAAAAAACATCATCAGAACAATCTCGCACTTAATCAAATCAGCTTCGGTAATTGCCGTCAGTAGATACCCGAGCCATAAAACGGGCTCTGATTGTTCGAGAGGCGTGGCCTAAAAGGAGGGTGGGCAGGGGAGGGGGCGTGGGCTCTCCTAATTGGTCGAGGGGTGGGGCATAAAACAAAATGGCGGATATGAGGGGGCGTGGCATAATTAAAAATGGGGGTCCTTAGGGGGTGGGGCCTAAAAACGAAATGGCGGTTATCCTGATTGATCGAATGAATTATTCCGAGTTGGACAAGGGGGTGGGACCACATATGATTCTTTCGAATGGATGATTCCCAGCTAGAAGAAGAGGAGGGGACCCCACCCCCTCCCTGTGCGAACCTGCGATTTTTCATAAATGGAAACGTCCCACCTCAAAAAGGGGAGGGGGTCCCATCCCCTCCCTGTTAGTCTAAGAGTAGAAGATGTGACCTATCGAGTTGGAAAAGGTGAGAACTAATTATAAAGCAAATGAATTAACCTAATCTTATTTTCCATTAAGGTTGACAACTGAGTGCTAAAATAACAACAAAGCTACAATTACATAAAAGGTATGTATAATATTCAATTTTCTAATTAAAACCTAAAAGGTATTGATTTTATGTGAAAAATGACTTTCGTGGATTCCATCAAATTTCGACGTTTTGAGGCACCCTGAGTCAGAAAAAATAGTCCATTATGCAACAAAGGGCAAAAGTAGAAGATATTTCCCGCGTGTGACTTTACTGCCAGAACGAGGGGAAAAAAATCTACTTTTGCCTCGTGTTGCATATAGTATTTTATTCCACTTTCGACTGAAAAGCCACTTTTTGGTCCTGAAAAGCGGGGTCGAAACAACTTCGCATTCTTAAGAGAATTTTTGAAAATTACATTTTTTTGTTGAAATTTTTTAATTTTTTGAAAATTTTTGGTAAAAATTACTTTTGCCCCGTTAAATTTTACTTTTGACTCGCTAAATTTTACTTTTGTCCCACTAAGGTTACTTTTGCCTCGAAAAACTAGTTTTCGGGGAAAATATGCTACTTTCGCCCCGCTTATCAGGGGCAAAAGGTGGGGTTTTCGGTCGGGTGTGGAATAAATAGTTTTTACGTCGGTGTCTGTCTACCGTCGTTGACGTTCTCATTGTCGTCGTTTGTATACCGGATAACTTTTGAAAGACTATCAAAACAACCTTTTGATTTTTCTTGAAAAATCGAAAATTCAAATTTTGATCGCACACAAAATAATAAAAAATAAAAAGTTCCGTTTTGCGGTCAAACTCTGCAAGGTACAGAAAAAAATGAATCAACAAAAATTGATAATTCACGACAAACGACGCATGCTATGAAAAATATGAATAGACAAAAGCTGCTCTTCCGAACAAGATTGAAAACTCATCCAAAAGTTTCATCAATAACATTTTTATATGACGCGTAGTTTTAGTTTTAATCGTAAAAGATAACATTCAAAGTAAACAAATTGAATTTTTTCAAAAGCGACACAAGATACGAACAAAAATTAATCGACAAAAGTTTTTCAACCAAAAAGGATCTACAAATTTGTTATTAGTAATTTTTAGATAGGACTTTTAGTCGCAAATATGGCCATGTGACGAGTGGGTCACGTGACCGGCTTCCTACCTTACCAAAACTTTTTTTTTTATTTGTAAACTTATTTTCACGCGAATAGCCACATCGAGTTAAAAAAAAAAACTTTGTTCATAATTGACCAGAGCCGCGTTTCTTAGGGCTTCTTATTTATTATCCCGAATTTTTAACTCAATGTGGCTATTCATGCGAAAATAAGTTTACTTGACTTTATCGAAAATGCGAACTTCTCTACATTATCTTCAACTTTATTATATCAAATGTATATTATATTTGTTTCTGTACCTCGGTCTGGGGCTGCTTATTCAGATATTGTAAAATAATGTACACATTTTATTTTTTATGATTACTTTAATATTTATTTCTTATTTTTCATTATATTTTATTCTCAGCTACCCTGAAAAATGTATCATTTCAATAAATTTATCTTATTACAATTCATAACATGTTTTGAAATTGAAACATACGTATTTTCATTGGCTTGTTCTTATAATTTGAAAAAAGCGTATCCTATTTAAAAAATGTTACTAAACATTTTATTGCAACTTGCGTCGTCTTTTCATAATTTTAATTTACTTTCAATGTTATTTGTCACGATTTTAACTAAAAATACGCATCATAACGTAAGGTGGTTCTAAGCCTTAATTTTTGGAAAAACGACCAAGAGACGAAAAAAATTACAAAAAAAGTTGTTCTACCAAAAACTATCTTCAAATATGTTATAAAATTTTGTTATACAAATATATTAGAAATAAAAAAAAATTAACTTTTTGGAAAAAGGACACAAGCTACAATAAGATTTTATTTAAAAAAATTTTTCACCTAAATTATATCTACAAATTAAAAAAAAAACCTAACGCTATGATGCGTATTTTTAGTTTAAATCGTGAAAAATAACATTAAAAATAAATTTAAATTATGGAAAGACGACACAACATCTTCTTTGACAGATTTGGTCATCCAATCTGTCGGCGTTGAACAAGGTATCTGCGACTAACATGCTTGCCGTCCCTTGCCGGCCTGTCGTTGTGATTTCGTCGTGTCCTGTGACCACGCATCTCACGGTTATGAGACGTGGCCATGAGTGGGATTTACCGCGGTCCTACTGGGAGCCGATGTCATTTTTTAGGTGTCAGTTGCTCCCAGTGGGACCCTGCGGTGGTTGTTAACCTTTAGTTTTTAATTATATATATAACACCGTTGAACATCAGTCAATTACGATTTTTATGTTAGCAAAACAAGCATATTGTATATTTCTATATTGAATATAAAAATATTCACTCATCATTGAAATGATCTTCGCAGCGATATACTGTTGACATTAAGGATGGTGTGCACATGTCACGCCGAACAATTTTGAACCACTTTTTTGTTCCTAGCCTGTGGATATAGATATAAATGTTTGTCTGGATTTTTGACAAAGGTCTTCTTACATTTAGGCACAAAATACCAATGGCAGCGCTATTTTCTTTCTATTTTTATGAAAAAGCTTGAACTGCCTGGCATATTTAAAAGCTTTTGAAGGCGCGCGCTACAGCAGATCAAGATGGCGGAATGGGCTCGACAGAAACAGGAATTTGAAAGATGTACACATTTTCTTTTTCAAATATAATTTCGAAATAAGTTTATTTTTACAGTATATTGGTAGTATTAGTGATTTTAGAGCATATACTTTGATATGCAAAAATAAAAAGAAATAGGGGCCTTCCATAGACCACGTGGCTTCTTGAGGGGGGGGGGTCGACGAAAGGTCACGTTGGTCTACATGGGGGGAGGGGGTGTTCCGAGTCCGAGCTACGTGTTTTTACACTTTGGTTTAAAAAAAATAAAATGAAACGCATCACAGCTTGCTTGAACCACTTACTACTGAAAAGTGCTCGCCTATCCCAGTTTCTTTCTGAATACGCTTTGGCGGTTCATCCCGAGTATTTTAAGGCCTAAATGACAACAACTGTTAGGCCCTTTTTATTAAATAATAATTTTTAATTTTTTGTGGTGTTATTAAGTATATTTTCGTGAAAATCATTGCAAATTTAATGTTAATTAGTACAAACCATTTCCTTTGAAATCCAAAATAAGCCTCTAATAGTTAAACATCAAGTCACATTCAGAAGATTTTAAAATCTTGTAAAACTGGTGAAAAAAGTTAGTTTTTTTTTATAATTTCTCCTTTACAATGTATTGCACGCATAAATAGTCTAAACTACAATTTGAATGCAAAAAATTCCATATAAAATTTAAAAAAAAACAATGTTTTTTCTTGAATAGTTTAGGAGATATGACTTTCAAACGTGATTTTTAATAAAAAAATTGGCCTAAACAAAATTTAACTTTAGTTTCTGTTTGCCGGAGATCTAAAGAATAATTCAAATGCTCTTGCTCTGATAAGTATCAAGTTATTGCGTCCTGAAAATCAGCCATTTTTTTAGTTTTATTATACATTAAGTTTTTCGGAAATAACTTAGGTCTGTTGAATTTCACGTGAAAATATATGTCCGTATGAATAAAAGCACGTAAATTTTCAAGCAAAATACCAAATATTGAAGGTTCTATCTTCAATATTTCGTAAAATTTTGCTAAAAAGTAAATCTGTTTTTTTTTTATACTTATTCTGAACTGTATGCGTAAAAGCTTCCTGTGTGAGTTAAGCCTTAAATAGCCTTTTTAGCCCAAACTAGAAAAGAAACAACTATAACTTAGAAAGCTTTTACATACAGTTCAGAATAAGTAAAAAAAAACAGATTTAACTTTCAGCAAAATTTATAAATTTTTATCGAAGAGAATGCTTTTCGCAGCAACATTTTACGAAATATTAGAGATAGGACAATCAATATTTGGTATTTTTCTGTAAAATTTATGTGCTTTTATTAATTTTATGAGTTGAAAGTTAAACTCTTTTGTTAAACATTAACTTTTGTTGCTTCAAGATTCATCTATTCAATTCAGAACACAGGGCCACAAAATCTAAACCCTTGCCACACGGACCAGACTAGGAGGGTCTTATATTTTCGGGGTCACTGAATTCGAATCCGTTGTCCGTTTGGTTTGACCTTGAATTGACCTTGACTCTGACATGCTGAGCCCAAACGGACAACGGATTTAAATTTAGCGACCCCAAAAACCTATAGGTACCCTGACTTAATTGATTAGCGATGAATTTTGTGAGTTTGACTTTGAACTGACCTTGACCTGGACCTGATGGGACTAAACGGACAACGGATTTGAATCCAGCGACCCCGAAAACCTATAGGTAACCTGACTTATTTGGTTAGCGATGAACTTTGTAGGTTTGAACTTGAATTGACCTTGACTCTAACCTCATGGGACCAAACAGACAACGGATTCGAATTCAGCGATCCTGAAAATCTATAGGTACCCTGAATTATTTCGTGAGCGATGAATTTCGTAGATTTGACCTTGCATTGACCTTGGCCCTGACCTGGTGGGACCAAACGGATAACGGATTTGAATTCAGCGACCCCGAAAACCTATAATTACCCTGGCTTCATTGGTTAGCGATGAATTTTGTAAGTTTGACCTTGAACTGACCTTGACAGCGGATTCGAATTCAGCGACCCTGAAAATTCTTAGGTACCCTGACTTATTTGGTTGGCGATGAATTTTGTAGGTTTGACCTTGAATTGACGTTGACCCTGACCTGATGGGCCCAAACGGATAACGGATTTGAATTCAGCGACCCCGAAAACCTATAAGTACCCTGACTTATTTGGTTAGCGATGAATTTTGTAGGTTTGACCTTGATTTGACCTTGACCCTGACCTGGTGGAACCAAACGGACAATGGTTTCAAATCCAGCGACCCCGAAAATCTATAGGTACCCTGAATTATTTCGTGAGCGATGAATTTCGTAGATTTGACCTTGAATTGACCTTGGCCCTGACCTGATGGGACCAAACGGACAACGGATTTGAATTCAGCGACCCCGAAAACCTATAATTACCCTGGCTTAATTGGTGAGCGATGAATTTTGTAAGTTTGACCTTGAACTGACCTTGACAGCGGATTCGAATTCAGCTACCCTGAAAATCTATAGGTACCCTGACTTATTTGGTTAGCGATGAATTTTGTAGGTTTGACCTTGATTTGACCTTAACCCTGACCTGATGGAACCAAACGGACAACGGATTCGAATACAGCGACCCCGAGAACTTACAGGTACCCTGACTTATTTGGTGAGCCATGAATTTTGTAGGTTTGACCTTGAATTGATCTTGACGACTGATTCGAATTCAGAGACCCCGAAAACTTATAGGTACCCTGACTTATTTGGTTAGCGATGAATTTTGTAGGGTTGACCTTGAATTGACCTTGACCCTGACATGATGGAATCAAACGGACAACGGATTCGAATTCAGCGACCCCGAGAACTTACAGGTACCCTGACTTAATTGGTTAGCGATGAATTTTGTAAGCTTGACCTTGCACTGACCTTGACAAAGCATTCGAATTCAGCAACCCTGAAAACCTATAGGTACCCTGACTTATTTGGTGAGCTATGAATTTTGTAGGTTTGACCTTGAATTGACCGTGACTCTGACCTGATGGGAGCAAACGGATAACGGATTTGAATTCAGCGACCCTGAAAACCTATAAGTACCCTGACTTAGTTGGTGAGCGATGAATTTTGTAGGTTTGAACTTGAATTGACCTTGACTCTAACCTAATGGGACCAAACAGACAACGGATTCGAATTCAGCGACCCTGAAAATCTATAGGTACCCTGAATTATTTCGTGAGCGATGAATTTCGTAGATTTGACCTTGAATTGACCTTGGCCCTGAAAATTTCATTTTTCGATTTTTCAAGAAAATTCAAAAGGTTATTTTAATAGTCTTAAAAAATTATCCGGTATACAGGCGACGACAACAACGATTATGATGAGAATGTAAAAAATGAGAATAGACAGACCTTGAATTGATTTTTGAAGTTTTCTCAATTGTTTAAAAGTAAAGATTTAGTACGAGAATGGTTTATTAAAATCATATTTTTTCTTCTAAAAATTGAGAGTGTTTCTATCTTACAATAAATTTCAAAATTGGACATATTATTTAGATTCCTTTAAAGAATTAATATTAGCGATTTCTATAAAACGCTGATAATTAAAAAAATTTTAATCTATATTTAAGTTAGCGTCTAAGTATTTCAAGTTTTTAAAGCTTTTCAATTTTTCAAAGTGAAGGGTGAGTGTGAGAAAGTTTCGATATGCTCGAAAAAAAATGGTATGAAAGTTTGCAAAGCTTTCAAAATTATTTTATTTTTTACATTTTCATTTTATGATTGCAAAAATGAGATTTCGTTCCGGAAAAACTGAAAATACTGAAATTTTAAAAGATTTTTTAAAATTGGGCAATCAATTAGGAGGGGAAGTATAATATCAGCGATTATTGTAAAAATTTTAGAATTAAGAATTTGTAAAGTAATTGTTGTTTCGTTGAACTTCAGGATATTTATCAAAATATTTTAAATTTAATATAGGTTATAAGGTATCGAAAATGAATTTTTTAGCGCTATTAGGTTGATTTCAATTATTAATTTTTCTTCGATCCACCCTAGTGAGCAATAAAATGAATAACAACTTATTAAAATTATTAATTGAAGTCTCGTAAATTTAGTAAAGTTTCGTGAAATATTCTGTAGTCTTTTGAAATATTTAAAGTCATTTGAAATCCCTTAAATTTATTTGAATTTTTGAAATCCCTCAAAATCTTTCCATGGATCAGGAAATCTCCAAAGATGCTTAAATATCTTCTGAATTATTCTTTAATCATTTGAAATCCTTAGAAAAAATTTGAAATCCCTTCAAATTTTTTTAAATTTATTTACAATTATTTTGTAAGTATTATGTAATATGTTGAATCACTTTGAAATATTTTTAAAACTCTATATATATCGTACTCTATATTACACATACACATGCACACATAACATTTGGGATTGTCATGTTAATTATACTTTTACTATACTATCTGAGAGATCAATCTGATACGATTTTACAGATATTTTCTCAGATGAATAACATACCAAAATTTTGGTATAGCACAAGTTTACTTTTCGATTCTTTCTATTTATACTAAATTTTATAATTGTAGCCTACTTTATGTATTAGTTTTTCTATGGATTTTGTGACATGGTAAATAATTGTAAATATTTAAAAAGCTTTTAAGAAGTACTAATTTTAAACAATTTAATATTTATATAAAACTCGGTAAGATTCTTCATGAAACAGCAATATAATATTTCTTTTTCCTTATAGTACAGAAAATACACCATCTTTTTCTGATGATTATAGCAATAATGGAAAGAAAGCATTTATATTTTTATTCTTAAACATAGGGTATTATTATAAAATGTGTAATATCAAATTATGAAATTATTAAATCATTAACTTCTAATGTATCTTTGCAGATTCCAGCAGAAAAGAACGAGGATTCAGATTCAAGAATTTTGTAAAAAAGAAACGCGAAGAAAATGATTTGAGGCGAAAGAATGTTGAGTTTGCTAAATTTCTTTTAGATATGTCTGGTGTTACGAAACAATCTACTAGTCGTGGAAACTTCCGTCGAAATTTTCATAACAAATAGCTACCGTAAATATAGCTGATAAAATCTAAGTGTGAAAAAGAAAATAAAGGCTTTAAAAAAGTAACACTTTTCTTATCTTAACTTTTTTTCATATCCTGCTTTATTTGGCTTAAAATGTTAATTTTCGCTTTTATTCTGGAAACGACACGTATTTTTAAAGCTTGATACAAACTATCTATTTTGTATGAATATAATCTAATATGACATCAACTATCACTTTAAATTTGTTTTAATTATGAAGGCTTTGGATTCGTTAACAAACAACATTTTATAGCATAGTAGGTCTGATAAGCTACATCGATACATTATTAAAAAGCAAATAATTATTTTCCACGAGAAAATGTTTGAAGTCGTCGATTTGATTACTAAAATTATTTAGAACAACAGAAAATGTTAAGTGTTGACAATATTTTGCAGCAGATTAGGTTGGAGAAGCTATTGCGATACATACATACATAATTATAACTCATTCCTCCCTGAAAAATCTATAATCTTGGAAACTATGGCACTTAGGAACGACATAAAATAATTTTTGTCAAATTTTCGAAAAATATTTAATTCACTGTTTGTTCACTACCAAAGGAGTGAATGAGCTGAACTGAAAACAAATACCATTCCGATATGACAATTATTGTAATAAGCTGATATGAACTATTTAAATTATCTGTTTACAAGTAGATTATTTAAATACAGATAATAGGAAAAGACCAATGAGATTCCGACTAGTGTGAGGCACACTGAAAAATTTCAAATAATATTCATTGGTCAGACTCGAAACATAATTCATCAAAAGTGTATTCTCTTTCTTTTAAATAAATGAGGAATGTAATCGTCTTTCTGTTCTTCTTCTTTGTCGTTTTTCCTAACACTATCGGTAAATATCCTGAGAATTCAATTAAAGAAAGTGAGAAACTAATTATTTATAGAAAATTAATAATTCGTTTGTTAGTTAACACCATACTTTATTACCTACTTGTACTTTCTTTTCATAGAATTAATTTGGCCACATGAAGACGATGCTGTTCATCCTGTCCCCATTCGAGTTTATAATATTCATTATTTCGAAAGTTTGTCTCATCCAGGTCGAATTTATGATTTGGAGCCAATACTTTATTATGTTAGAACAGATGTCAATCGCAAGTATATCATTGGAGTATTCATGGCTGATCATTTGTTCCCACTCATGGCTCCTAGAGCGGATCTTGCTTATACACATGAAAGAGTTGAAATACGCATAAATGGCAACAATTCCGATGAGATAGTACCAATATTGGATGGAGATAGTCTGAATAGTTTTTTCGGCGAGGATCTGAAACCACGGAATATTGTTCCTGCTGAGTTTCACGAGTAATCTAAGAAGTATACATGGTCAGTTCTGGCAGTAGAATGATCCATTCGTCTCAAAAATAACCCAGTATTAAATAAATCCTGGTGCATCCTTCGGTCAGTCAAGGTCCAACACTGGCTTAGCCAAATTGATTATTCAAAGAATTAGAGCAACAAATTTCAATAAAAAGCATACATTCATATTTTTCTTATATTTGCATAATTTTCATTACTTAAATTACTTCAGAGTTCAACAGATTCAGCAAAAAATATTAGCTTGAGAACACTACTAAGATATTTTAAATTTATAATCTTTAGCTGTATTTTTTTTCCTCGTCGTTCATGCAATCGGGTATAATGACATTTACATAAATAGATGTTCTGATGATACATTAGGAGAAAAATGTTAAATACCATGAAACCAAAATTTGCAAAAATGTTTCTTTCATTTCCGAAACCCGCGCAGCACCCTTTCATACTTGCGAAGAAAGGCTCAATCATCCGATAAAAACTTGTTGTGCTTTAAAATGAATCAAACTGATTCCGAAACTATATCAAAAGACCAAAATACGCGTACATCAACTGAACAATAAGATTGGATGGGCAAGACAGAATACGTACTGTGTTCAGTGTGTGATTGACTACATAACATCTGATAGGCCGTTCACGGAATGGGTTCGGAAATCCGCTCACGAACTGAGGATCTACCATCACACACTGGAAAAGTCAAGGTAGCTAAAATAAAGCGTATTTCAGAAAAAAGAATTCTTCCTCTGATCTCTCTGTAGCTCAGTGGTTAGAGCACCTGACCGGGAACCAGTTGGCCTGGTGTTCGAATCCCAGCGGAGTGAAGTGAGAAGATCTTTTTTCGGAATAAAATTTAATTTTAACTTTAATTTATGAAAATTTGATTTATAAGTAACCTTTTAAACTAATTCCAGAAAATGTAAGTTCTACTAGAATAAGTTAAGAATTGATTAATCAGTTGACAACATAGAAAGCATTAAACAATGAGTTTCATTTAAAAATTCAAATAATTTTCACATTATATTCTTCTTCAAAATTAAAATTGCATTTTTATACATTCAATTTATTAATAAACTTTTAAAATAATTCAAATGAAATTAAAATATCTCTATATATAATTTCAAAAATTCAATTCAGATACTTGTTTAACAACATCACAAACATTTAAAAAAATTATATAATTATAATAGAGGTTTTTTAACGAAAAGTCAAACTTATATTATAAAAATGATAGCCCACATTCAATTAATAACCTCAAAATAAATAGTCAGTTACCGTTACTTAATTGAAAAATAATTTAAATTCAATCCTTATTCAATAAATTTTTTTAACAACATTAATCGACTAATAATTCATTGAACTGTTTACAAAATAAAAACATAAAAACATCAAACATTTTTTTCCTTTAAAATATTGAAATAATTTGCACTTTATATATATTTTAATTTCAACTTTCATTTATGAACATTTTATTTATTAATATGCTGTCAAAATAATTTCAAAAATTTAAGTTTTAATCGAATCAATTAATAACAATATGTATAATGTTCATAAAAAAGTAATAATAAAATAATGTTTAACATTATTTTCATTGAAAATAATTTTCAATCCATATATTTAACAAAATTTTTAATTTATTAAATTTATTAAATTATTAAATTTTTAAGGTAACGTTAAAGTAAATAATAAATTTATGTTACTCAGTTGAAAAGAATTAAAACTCAATCTTTATGTGATTTGATATTATAAGAAAATTTAATCAGCTAATAAGTAAATAATCTGTTCAGAACATAAAAAGCATGAAATAATTATCTTCATTGAAGCCTTCAACTAATTTTTACGTTATATTTGTCTGAAAAGTTAAATTATTAATAATCTTTTAAACTAATTCTAACAAAAATTAAAACGTATGCACATTTAATTTTGAAAATTTCATTCAGATACTCATTTCACAACACCAACAACATTTTGAAAATTATTTAACTGGAATAGGGGAATTTTAAATATGAATAAACTTCTATTTATAAAGATTATAGCCAATATTCAATTACGTGACCTTTAAATAAATGATCAATGTATGTTAACTACATAGAGAAAAATTAAAATTCAATCTTTATGTAATTTAATATTGTGAAAAAAATAAACCAGCTAATAACTAATTAATTAGTTCACAGAATAAGAAGCATTCAACTATAAGTTTAAATGAATATTAATAATTTAAACAAATTAAAATTTAGTCTTTATGTTATTTAATTATTGTGAAAAAAATGAATCAACTGATAATTAATCGGTTGAAAACATAAAGAGCATTAATCTATCATTTTCATTCGAACATTCAAATTATTTTTTTATTTTTTTTTATTTGAGCTTTCATTTATGCAAATTTGATTCATTATTAATCTTTTCAACTAATTCCAGATAATGTAAGTTTTAATAGAATCAGTTAATAATTAATTAATCAGCTCACAAGATGAAAAGCATTAAACAATTATTTTCATTCAAACATTGAAATAATTTTTACTTTATATTTTTTTTAAACTTGAAATTTTATTTCTGAAAATTTGAATGCTTTTAGTAATTTATACTAGTTTATAGTAATAGTAATAATAATAAATTAATTATATATATAATATATATAATAATTACACTGGAAAATGAAGATACTTATCAGGGCCCTCCTGCTTACAATCCCCATTTTTATTAGCTTTCGTGGTAAGTGTGTCCAATATAATATAAATCTTATTGAAAATATGTAAAACTTTTATATATTATTAAAATTGATAATGTTAAGCCAAATTTCAACATATGTGACCGTCCGCGAAGAAATGGACCTAACGCGCAGTAGCTTCATTTTACAGGAGAAGTGATTGAATAGGCGGTTCAATAATAAATAACAATTCGAATGTTTCAGATATTGGAATAATATTTTTTATCACTGAGGCGCAAATGAGAAACTGTAGATAGGTGTGAAAAACTACAAATCTATTTTTTCCACATTAGCTCCCTTTCTTCGCGGACGGTCACATATCATAATATTACAATATTTGGCGCCATATGGAAGAAATTTTTTATTGATATGAAAATAAATAAATGTGAGAGAAAAGACACATTAATTTAGAGCATTATAAAAATGAAAAATTCTTTCAATTAAATTAAATTTTTCAATATTAAAATCAACTAAGTAGTAATCAGTTTTTTCGATAAATCAATTATTTCAGTCCTCTTCGATGCCTGTAAAGAAGGGCTAAAGTAGATTATTTAAAATTATTGAAATTTTATACATTTTCAAAACTATTTTCCAAATTTGAATTTTGCAAACTTCAATTTTATTTTAATATGTATTCAGAAAATTTTGGAAAAAAGGCAAATTTCTTATTTAACAACATTTTTTTAAATGTTCCGAGACATAAAAAAATTCTGAAATTTGTAAAGTCTTACCAAACTAGAAATTTGGAAAATTTTGAAAATCTTCAAACATTCACATATTTCGAAAATCTTTAAACTTTTAATATTTTTAAATATTTTTACAATTGGATTATATTTCAAAAATATTTTACAATTTTTGAAATTTCATAAAATTTTCAAGATTTTGGCAATTTTGAAATTAGAAAACATTAAAAAATTTCCTAACTGCATATTAAAATTAAAATTAAGTTTGAAAAATTTCTCTGAGTAAACAGACATGATTTGGAAACGTTCTTTTTATTTTAATATGAATTTAGGAAATTTTGGGAAATTTATGGCCTCATTTCTTAATCAAATAATTTTTTAGAAAATCTGAATTTTTTGAACAAATTTGGAATATTTTTGAAGATGTAAGGAATTTTTGAACTTTTAAAAATTTTAGAAATTTGCAAACCTTAAAAAATTTTCAATATTTGTAAACTTTTCAAAATGTTCCAAATTAACAAATCAGCCGTGATTCGAACCTAGACTCCAGGCATTTTTGAAGAATTTCAAAATTTTCTAACATTCAGAAATCTTTAAAATTCACAAACCTTAAAAAATTATCAATATTTTCACTTTCAAAAATTTTCAGTTTTCAAAATTTCAAAAATCAAGGTATCTGGACACTTTATTCTTACCTTAACATGAATTTCGGTAAGTTTAGGAAATTTATCGTACATTTCTTGTTTACCAAAAATTTTGAAAACTTCGAATTTTTTGAAATTGTTAGAATTTTTAAACATTCAAAATTTTTAAGAATCTTTTAATTTTCAAAATTTCTAAATTTTAAATATTTAAAGAAATTTATCACGTAAAAAAATCTTATAAAATGTACAACATTTTTAAGATTTTAGTAATTTAGAATTAGGAACCGTCAAAATCTGGCTATTTGTACCGAAATTCGGGTACAAACAGGCCCTTTTCCAGCTACCGTTAAACATAAATTTATAAAAATTTCTTTGTTCCAATAACTAAGGGATGATGAAGCTACCCTGAAAATAAATTATAATGCAAATCCTCCTAAAGGATAATTCTCATATGTACGTTTTAAAGAGATATTGTAGGCCTGATCTTTGGTAATTTATTCCTTACGAAAAGTTAATTTCTCTGCTTCTCTAAGTAAGGGATGATTTTATCTCCTCTATCTCCTTTATCTGCTCTATCTCCTCTGTCTACTCTATACCCGTTATCTCCTCTATCTCCTCTATCTCCACTATCTCCTTCATCTTCTTTATCTTCTCTATTTCCTCTACCTCCTCTATCTCGTCTATCTTCTCTGTCTCCTCTATCTCCTATATTTCCTGTATCTCCTCTATCTCCTCTACCTCCCCTATCTCCTCTATCTCCTCTAAATCCTCTATCTCCTCCTCCTCTTCTCTTCTCTTCCCCATATCTCCTCTATCTTCTCCATCTTCTCTATCTTTTTCATCTCCTTTATCTCCTCTTTCTCCTCTATCTCTTCTATCTTCTCTATCTCCTTTATCTCCTCTATCTCTTCTACCTCCTCTACCTCCTCTATATCCTCTATCTCCACTATCTTCTTCATATTCTTCATCTTCTCTATCTATTCTATCTCCTTCATCTCCTATATCTCCTCGATGTCCTCCATCTTTTCTATCGCCGCTATCTTCTCTATCTCCTCTATCTCCATTATCTCCGCTATCTTTTCTATCTCCTCTATCTCCTCTATCTTTTCTATATCCTCTATCTACTCCTCCTCTTCTCTACTCTCCCCTCAAAATTAGTCTTCTTGGCAAAGAAATAATCTTTTTGGTTAGAAATTCAAGGATTTGGTCAAATGTTGAAAGTTATCCCTTTGATTGAAAAGTTGAAGTATTTAGTAAAATTTTTTTTTGGTTGAAGATTAATTATTTTAGTTGAAAGTTTAACTACTTGGCTATAAATGAACTTTTTTTTATATTCATATTTTTGAGTTAAAAGTTCAATCGCAGAAGATCCTTATGGAAACAGCACACATGAGTTGAAGTATTAATCTCAATCTTCTCGTAAACGTCGCATAATTCTTCATAAATATATTATCCTCTATCTCCTCTATCTCATCTGTCTCCTCTATCTCCTCTGTCTCCTATATGTCCTCTATCTCCTCTATCTCCTTTATTTCGTCGATCTTCTCCATCTCCTCTATCTCCTATATTTCCTCTATCTCCTCTACCTCCTCTATCTCCTCCTCCACTTCTCTTACCTCTCCTCTATCTCCTCTATCTACTCTATCTTCTCTATCCCCTCCATCTTCTTTATCGCCTCTATCTCCTCCGTCGTCTCTATCTTCTTTATCTTCTCTATCTCTGTTATCTCTTCTATCTCCTCTATCTCCACTATATTTTTCATTTCCTTCATCTCCTTTATCTCCTCAAACTTTTATATCTCCTCTATCTCCTCTATCTCCAGTATCTCTGCATTTTTTCTATCTCATCTATATTCTCTATCTCTTCTATCTCCTGTGTCTCCTTTATGTTCACTGTCTCCTCTATCTCCTCTAACTCCTTTATCTCATCTATCTCCTCTGTCTCCTCTATCTCCACTGTTTCCTCTATCTTCTCTATCTCCTTTATTTCCTCTATCTCCTCTGTCTCCTTTATCTTATCTATCTCCTCTATTTCCTCTGTCTCCTTTAACTTCTCTATCTCCTCTATCTCTTCTACCTCTTCTACCTCTTCTACCTCTTTTACCTCTTCTATCTCCTCTATCTCTTCTATCTCCTCTATCTCCTCTATCTCCTCTATCTCCTCTATCTCCTCTATCTCCTCCATCTCCTCTATCTCCTCTATCTCCTCTATCTCCACTATCTCCTTCATCTCCTTTATCTCTTATATCTTCTTCATCTCCTACATCTCCTCTATCCACTCCATCTCCTCTATCTCCACTATCTTCTCTATGTCCTCTATCTCCTCCTCTTATCTCTTATCAAAATTAATTTTCTTGATTAAAAAATAATCTTTTTGGTTACAAATTCAATGATTTGGTCGAATGTTTAAACTTATCCCTTTGATTAAAGATTTAACTATTTTGTTGCATTTTTTTCTTTTTTTTTTGGTTGAGAATATTAGGTTCATAACTATTTTTTTAAATTGAAAATGTAACTTTTTAATTGCAAATTTAACGATTTTGTTGAAAATTCGACTGATTGGTTGTAAATTAACTTTTTTGTTAAAAATTCGACAATTTTGTATAAAACTAAACTATTTAGTACAAAATTAAACTGTTTTGTAGAAAATTCCTTTTTTACATTGGAAATTAATTCTTCTCAATGAACATTTAACTACTCCTTTTTGATAAATTTTTTTTTATTGCCTGAAAAAACCTTCTTGGTTGAAAATTCGTCTGTTTGATTTGAAAATAGTGTCTTTAGTGTCATTTTTTCGATATAGTAGCAAAATAGTGTCATCGCTTAAAAGAAGTGTGAAATAGTGTCAATAGTGTGGTGAGTCCGGGGCGTGGGCAAAAGGAGATAAGAATTTGATATATCTAGCCAACGAACTGTCGGAAGATGAGCTTTGCCGGCCATTTTCTCGATTTATTTATCGTAGGCATCACAGTCTTTCCCCTTTTTCTTATTTTTCCACTTAAATTCCAACTGAATTATTCAACTGAATTTTTGGGTTCAACATCAACTGTCTGGTTAGAAATTAATCGGTTTCGGTTCAAAATTAACCCTTTTGTTGAAAATATAACTGTTTGATAAGAAATTTGTAGTTTGGGTACGAAATAAATACAATTTGTAAGAAAATTTAACTATTTGCTTGAAAATTTACGTATTTTATTGAAAATTCGTCTTTTTAGGGAAAAAGTCAATTTTTTGGTTAATAAATCAAATATTTTATTGAAAATTCATCATTGTTGGTTAAATTCAAAAGTTTCTTTTTTAATTATAGTATTTTTTTGTTGAAATACCAACTATTACATTTTTCGTTGAAAATTCAACTATTTGGTTAAACTTTTATGTGTTTTATTGAAAATTCGCCTTTTTAGGGAAAAAGTCAATTTTTTTTGTTAAAAATCAAATATTTTGTTGAAAATTCATCATTGTTGGTTAAATTCAAAACTTTCTTTTTTAATTATAGTCTTTTTTTTATTGAAATACCAACTATTACATTTTTAGTTGAAAATTCATCTTTTTAGATTGGAAATTTAACTCCTTGATTGAAATTTTTAAACAACTTTCTTAAAAGATAATTTTTTCATTGAAGATTTATTTTGGTAGAAAATTAATCTTCTTGGTTGAAAATTCAACTATTTGGTTAAAAATTTATGTAATCGGTTGAAAATTCAACTTTTAAAACATTACTTAAACTTTCAAACAGGGAATTGAATTTTCAACCAAAGAAGATGAATTTTCAACAAAAAATGTAATAGTTTATATTTCAACAAAAAAATATTTCAATTAAAAAAAATTAGTTGGATTTAACCAACATAGGAAATTTTTAACAAAATACATACATTTTTAACCAAGTAGTTGAATTTTAAACAAACAAGATTCATTTTCTACAAAAAAAAGAGGACTTTTGAACAAATTACATACATTTTCAACTGAATAGTTGAATTTTTAAACAAAAAAAGATAATTTTTTAGCAAAAAATGGATTAGATGAATTTTTATTGAGAATAATTAATGTTCAATAAAAAAAAACGAATGTTTCAATCAATTGCATTTTTCAACGAAATAGTTTTTTCAGTTTTTTCAAAGAAGAATTTTCATTTAAAATTATGAATCTTCAACCAAAAAGTGACCTTTTAAGAAATTACTTGAAGATCATTTTTTTCGTTATAGACTTATGATTTTAGTTGAAATTTGTTTTGTTTTGTTAATAACTATTTTTTTAAATTAAAAATCTAACTATTTAATTGAAAACTTAACTATTTAATTTCAAATTTAACTATTATGTTGAAAATAGACAATTTGTTATAAAATTAAACTATTTGGTACAAAATTAAACTGTTTTGTAGAAAATTCCTTTTTTTACATTGAAAATTAATTCTTTAGAATGAGATAATAGTTAATAATTGATAACAAATGTAACTGTGTAAACAATGTATTATTATTCTCAATAATATTCTCTTTGAATAATGCTAGAAATTGAGTTTTTTATAAAATTTCCAACTTTTTGTCCACTTTTCACTTAAAGTGAGTTAATATTTAATTCAGCTCAGCAAAAATAATTGTTTAAACAAATTATTATGGTTTTTAACTATCATCATGTATATTAATGCCAGATAGCTGCGGTTTTTTGTTGTTGAAATTTTTATCTTTTTGTCCACTTTTCACTAAGTGAGGTAATAATTAATGCAATTCAACAAAAATAGTTGTTCAAACAATTTATTATTGTTTATAACTATCTTATTCTAAATAAGTGCTAGAAAGTTGAGGGTTTTTCTGATATGTGTCACTTTGATTTGTCTTTCAGTTATGAACAAATAATAAATAAACATTGAATAGAATCATATTTCAAACAATCTCTTTCTTTTTTGGGAATACATTTTTTCTAAAATAAAACAGATATTTGAAATATTCTTTAAATATTCTGTATGGATCATATTGAATGAAAATTTTTCTTGAAGTAGTTACTGAGAGCCTTTTTGTTCAAATTATTATTAATATTTATTATTTGTTCTGAACTTGCATTAATTTAAACTCACTGAGTAAAAAGTTGACAAAAACTTAAAAAAATTCAGAAAAAAAAAAACACTTTTTAGCAATTTTTCGGTGGAAAGATGATTATAAACAATTAGGATTCTCTAAACAATTATGTTCGTTAACTCGCGTTGATTATTACTTTACTAAATAAGTGAAAAGTATATTTCATAAATTTAAAGAATATTTCTTCTCAAACATATTGAATAAGTATTTAAACAATAAAATAATCCTTTTTTGAAACAATTTCTTCTTAGTTACGTTATTGATGATCATTTTTGTTTAGATCGGTTTCATTAATAAAATAAACACCGTTTAATTAGCGACATAATAGGGCCAGAGATTTAAAGAAACCAGAATTTTCTCCATCTTTCCTATGAAAAGATGCAAGTGGTATTAATTATTTAAATCATCGCAAATTGTCTGTGAAAAAAATGTCACTCCTAACATCCTTTATCGCCGACCTTAATTTCAGAAAATAATAACTTTTCAAAATTTACAGAATGAAAAAATTGTTGTAACAAATGAAAATTGTTCAAAGAATTGCCTAATATCTGAAAAAAATAAGAATTACTTTCAACATTCGGTAATTGTGTCATTATTCCCAGAAAAATAATAATCTTTTACGATTCACAGGATTAAAATTGTTTAAATAATTACCAAACATGTTAAAGAAGAAATATTATACTTGAAATTCACCCAGTGTATCATTTATTCCAAAAATAATAACTTTTCATGATTTACAGGCAACAAAAATTCATTTATGTAAAATATGTTTTGTGCAGGAAAAGTTTCACCCGATATTCAAAGTAAAACTATAGTCATTTCATTTTGTGCAGGATCTACTTTGTGTGAAAAATATTTTATTTACTGTTTTAAATATATTGTGTAAAAAGTATTTTGTGTAGGAAAAATATTGGACATGATATTTTTATGTACAATGTTTTGAGAATATCTTCATAATAAAATATTACTATATAATTCTGTATAGAATATGCATATAATATTTTGCGTAGAAAAAATATAACACTCTTAAATTCCGTGTAGGAAATATTTTGTGTAGAAAACATTTTTTCTAGGAAAAATATGATCAGTATACTTTGGGTACAATATATTTTGTGTAGAATAAGTTTGTGTAGAAATGGGTGTTACTCCTAACCGAAACACCTACAATTATACATAATTTTCGAAATAATTGAATGTTAAAGTGATAATGTATTCTAACACAAGACCAAGGTTCTTGACGAATATGATATGCATATGCATATCAGAAATTTCTCGCTTTAAATTCTTTTCAATCGGCGCTCAATGCTTTGGAATTTCCTTGAAATCCCCTAAATTCAATTAATTCTTTTTTTTGTAGTTTCAATTTTTTTTAATTCCCCTGGAAGATTCATCTTAATTTGTAATGAATTTTATGAGTTTCTTATTCCCTAATTCAATTTAATCACGTTTATCTGAATTCTTTACCCCTCTTTTTTTTAAACTATTTTGTTGTTTTTTTGCCGAAAATTAATTTTTTTAACTGGAAATTTTAATATTCCATTTGTAATTGAAAATGTATCTTTTCCAGTTAAAAAAAAAACATTTGGTTAAAAATTTTAATTTTTTAGTTTTAAATTCTTGTATTTTGTTGAAAATTTGTATTGTTTGATGGAAAATTAATCTTGTTGAAAAATTGACTTTCTTGGTTGAAAATTCAACTACTTGTTTGAAATTCTTTCTTAAAAATTCATCATTTTAGTGGAATATTAGTTTCCTTGCTTGAGAATTTAACTATTTTCTTTTTAAAAAAAATTTGTTGAAAATTAATATTTTAACTGAAAATTGAACTTTTTCAGTTGAAGATTTATTCATTTTAGTTGAAGATTATCTCTTCTGTTGAAACTTTAACTATTTTGTTGAAAAATCGTTTTTTTCTTTGTTTAAAATTAGTTTTTCATGCTGGAAATTTAACTTTTATATTTTCAGTTGAAGATTAATCTTGTTCAGTTGAAAATTTAACTATTTATTTGGAAATGTATGTACTTCATTTAAAATTGGTAGAAAACTAATTTTTGATCTCTTTGGTTACAAATGTAGCTATTTTGTTGAAAAATCGTTTTTTGTTGTTCTTGTGCATTAATTTTTTTAACTGAAAATTTAACTATTCCCAGTGAAGTTTCATCATTGTAGTTGCAAATTCATCGCTTTTGTTGAAATTTACACTATTTTGTTGAAATATTTTTTTCTAATTAAAAATTAATTTTTTTAACTAAAAACTTAACTATTTTATTTTAGGTTTTAAATTTATATTTTTTAATTGAAAATTCAATTTTTTCTTTGAAAATGTATTTATTTTATTGATAATTCGTCTTTTTTAGTAGAAAACTAATGGTTCATCTATTTGCTTTAAAAATCATCTTTTTGGTTGAAAATTCGTTTCTTTTTATTGAAAATTTATTTTTTCAACTGAAAATTTAATTATTTAATTTTTGATCGTATATTTATCTTTTTTATTTGAAAATGTACTTGGTTAAAAATTCCTCTTTTTGTTTCGACATTATTCTTCTTGGTTGAAAATTCACCTTTTTTGGTTGAAAATTTAACTATTTTGTTTAAAATTATTTGTTTTCAGTTAAAATTTCATCTCTGTGGTTGAAAATTGAACTATTTTGTTTTAAATTTGTTTTCTTGTTGGTTGAAAATTAATTTTTTTAACTGAAAAGTTATATATTCCATTTTTGTTCAAAATTTATATTTTTTTATTCAAAATTGAACTATTTGGTTGAAAATTTTTCTTCTTTAAGTTGAAAATTCAACTACTTGGTGGAAAATTGAACGCCTTTGTCTTGTCGAAAAAAATCATTTATTTGGTTGAAGATTCATCATTTTAATTGAAAATTCGTCAGTTTGGTTGAAAATTAATTTCTTTAACTGAAAATTTAACTGTTCCATTTTTAGTTATAAATTGATCTTTTCTAGTTGAAAATTCAACAATTTGGATGAAAATTAGTCTTTTTTAATAAGAAATTCACCTATTTCCTTGAAAATGCACGTATTTTGTTAAAAAATCGAGTTTTTTGTTTAATCTTCTTGTTTAAAAATTTAAGTATTCCAGTTTGTTATTTATCATTTTAGTTGAAAATTCATTTATTTCGTTGAAAAATAAGCTGTTTGATTGAAAACTTGTTTTTTCTTTGGATGTTTTTTGGTTGAATTTTTTTTCTTTTCAGGTCTGGATTCATAATCAGCGAACAAAAAAAACCCTAAGTGGCAAGTTTTATAAAAATACAAATACTTTTTCAAAATCTGTCCACCATGTTTAATCCGCCATTTTCAATTTTCAAAATCTGATTTTAGATTCGTTATCAGAGACCCCAGAAACCCCCAGATGTCATGTTTCATTGAAATCCATTATTTTTTAAAACTCGTCCGCCATCTTGAATTGTTAAAAACTGACTTCAGATTCGCGATCACTGACTTTAAAAATCACCAGATGCCGATTTCCATGGAAATCTTTTAATTTATTGAAAATTCTTCAGCCATATTGGATACGAAACTTTTAAGTTTCGAAAACTGACTTCTTATTCGTGATTAGAGACCCAAAAAACACCCAGATGCCAAGTTTAATGAAAATCCATAATGTTTTTAAAACTTGTCTGCCATTCTGAAATTTTTAAAGCTGACTTCAGATTCGTGATCATTGACCTTAAAGATCACCAGGTGCCAATTTACATGAAAATCTATTGATTTATTGAAAATTCGGCCGCCATATTGAATCCGTTATTTTGAATTTTCAAAAACTGTCTTCAAATTTTTGATCAGAGACCCCAAAAATCCCAAGACGCCAAGTTTCATGAAAATTCATTCATTTTTTAAAAACTTGTCAGCCATATTGGATACAACATTTTTAATTTTCAAAGTTTGACTTTAGATCTGTTATCAGAGACCCCAAAAACCAGCAGATGCCAAGTTTCATGAAAGTCCGTCAATTTTTGGAAAATTTGTCCGCGCTATTTGATCCGCCATTTTGAATTCTCAAAAACTGACTTCATATTCGTGATCAGAGACCCGAAACCCCCCAGATTTCAAGTTTCATGAAAATTCACTATTTTTTTAACTTGTCCGCCATATTGGATCCGTCATTTCGAATTTTAGAATTTTGACTTCAGATTCATGATCAGAGGTACAAAAAACCCTTATATGCCAAGTTTCATGGAAATTCATTAATTTTTTGAAAACTTGTCCGCCATATTGGCTCCGCCATTTTGAATTTTTAAAATCTGACTTCAGATTCGTTATCAGAGGCCCCCCCCCCTGCCAAATCCAATTAAAAATCAATTTTTTCAACTCGTCCGCCATATTGGATTCGCCATATTGAATTTTCAAAAACTATCTTTAAATTCTTGATCAGTGGCCCCAAAAACCCCTAGGTGTCAAGTTTCATGAAAATCTATTAATTTTTTGAAAACTTATCCGTTATATTGGATCCGTCATATTGGATCCGCCATTTTGAATCTTTGAAGATTCCCTAAAATATTTCAAGAGAATTCAATAAAATTCAAAAATAATTATAGACCTGAATTCAGTAGTGAATAAACCATGGGTTAATTTATTGAAATAAAAGTTCCTAATGTCACTTTTCATTTTAAAAAGTTACTATATTGACTTTATTTTAATAAAGAGACTAAAAAGTGATTTAAGAAAAAAAATGAATAAAGGTGAGTGTGTGGAAATCCCGATTTATACTTTTTAAAGTTTTTAAAAGTTCCTTGGAATTTTTAAAAATATCCTAAAATCTTTCAAATCCTTCAAAATCTCTTAAAATGATTCAAATCTGTTAAAATTCCTTGGAATTGAAAAAAAGAACCCTATAATCTTTCAAATCCTTTGCAATCGATTGCAACTTCTTAAAGATCTTTAAAATTCCTTGGAATATTTAAAATGCCCTGAAGTCTTTAAAATCCTTAGAAATTCCTTCAAATTATTGGAATTTTTTCAAGTACCTTAAAATATTTCAAATCTTTGGAAATCCAGTTAAACAACTGAGTTTCCTTGAAAATTCCTTGAAATTTTTTTTTTGATATCCTGAAATCTTCAAAATTATTTGAAATCAATTGAAAAAATCCCTGGAATTTTTTTAAATACCCGCCAATATTTCAAATTGAGTTTTTAACAAAATCATTGAATTTTCAACAAAATAAAAGAATTTTCAACTCAGTTTTTTAATTTTTGCCTCAAAAGGATGACTTTTCCACAAAAAAAGATGAATACGTAATCCAAAAAGACTAATTTAAAAAAAAAATGAATTAAACAAAAAATATTAACAAAATTTTTAAGTTTTCAACAAAATCATTAAATTTTCAATAAATTAGATGGTTTTCCAACTAAATTTTTCAATTTTTGACCCAAAAAGCTTAGATTTTCAACTATAAAAGATGAATTTTTCAAAAGGGCAACTTTTCAACAAAAAAGTTGAATTTTCGACTTAAAACAATAACAAAATATTTAAGTTTTTAACAAAATCATAAAATTTTCAACAAATTAGATGGATTTTTAATTTCGTTTTCTAATTTTTTACCCAAAAGGATGACTTTTCCATTATAAAAGATGAATTTTTAATCCAAAAAGACAAGTTTTCACCAAAAAAGTTGAATTTTTGACCAAACAAAATTTTACAAAATATTTAACTTTTCAACAAAATCATTAAATTTTCAACAAATTAGATGGATTTTTAATTTATTTTTTACCTCTAAGAATGACTTTTCCACCATAAAAGATGAATTTCTAATCCAAAAAGACAACTTTTCAAAAAAAAAGTTGAATTTTTGACAAAAAAGACGACTTTGGAACAAAATATTTAAGTTTTCAACAAAATCATTAAATTTTCAGCGAAGTAGATGGATTTTGAACTAAATTATTTAATTTTTGACCGAAAAGGATTATTTTTCCACTATAAAAGATGAATTTTTAATCCAAAAAGACAAATTTTCATAAAAAAGTTGAATTTTTGTCCAAAAAAAATTTAACAAAAAATATTTAAGTTTTCCACAAAATCATTAAATTTTCAACAAAATACACGGATTTTTAACTAAATTTTTCACCCAAAAACTCTGTAAAAAGATGAATTTTCAATCCAAAAAGACAAATTTTCAACATAAAAGTTGAATTTTTGACAAAAAAGACGACTTTTGAACAAAATATTTAAGTTTTCAACAAAATCATTAGATTTTCAGCAAAGTAGATGGATTTTGAACTAAATTTTTTAATTTTTGACCGAAAAGGATTATTTTTCCACTATAAAAGATGAATTTTTAATCCAAAAAGACAAATTTTCAACCAAAAAGTTGAATTTTTCACAAAAAAAAATTAACAAAATATTTAAGTTTTCCAGAAAATGGGTGGATTTTTTAACTAAATTTTTTAATTTTTGACCCAAAAGGATGACTTTTCCACTATGAAAGATTAACTTGTAATCCAAAAAGACAAATTTTCAACAAAAAAGTTGAATTTTTGACCCAAAAAAATTAACAAAATATTTAAGTTTTCAACAAAATCATTAAATTTGCAGCAAAATGTATGGAGTTTTGACTAAATTTTTTAATTTTTGACCCAAAAGATTAGTCTTCCACTATAAAAGATGAATTTTTCAAAAAGGCTCATTTTCAACAAAAAAGTTGAATGTTTGACAACAACAAAATTTACCAAAATATTTAACTTTTCAACAAAATTATTAAATTTTCAATAAAATTGATGGATTTTTAACAGAATTTTTTCATTTTTGATCCAAAAAGATGACTTTTCTATGATAAAAGATGAGTTTTTAATAAAAAATGACCAATTTTGAACAAAAAAGTTGAATTTTTGACAAAAAAAATTTAACAAAATATTTAACTTTTCAACAAAATCATTAAATGTTCAACAAATTAGATGGATTTTCAATTAAGTTTTTACCTTCAAGGATGACTTTTCCACTATAAAAGATGAATTTTTAATCCAAAAAGACAAATTTTCAACAAAAAAGTTGAATTCTTCACCAAAAAAAAATTGAACAAAATATTTAAGATGTCAACAAAATAGATGGATTTTGAACTAAATTAATATAAGTTATTGATTTATATTGTTTATGATTTATAATTTAAAATTATGTAATTTTGAACTTTTTTTGGAATATATAGTTCAATTTGAAAAATTCTCAAACCCGGATGACTTTGAAAATCAAATTTCAAGAGTTTTCAGTCCTAAATCTTCCAAATTGAAGAAATTACAAATGTAAATACTCAAAATTACAAAATTTTCAAGTCTAAATTTTCTAAATTAAACACTCTTTCATTATAAAGATTTGATATTCAAAGATCCACAATTTCGAACAGTTACAATTGAAAATTATTTAATTTTGAAGATATAAAATTTACATTTAATCAATTTTATAGATTTATATTTGAAAGATATATAATTTTGAACGTCGTTCTTTTTTAATAGATCAATTTTCAAGATTTGGAATTGAAGTTTCTCAAATTTTAAATATTTTTTAATTTGGATGAATTCTCAAATAAAAAGTCAAGAATTTTCAATTCTAAATATACAAAATTGAAGAAATCTAAAATGTAAATCATCAAAATTACAAAATTTTTAATTCTATATTTTCTAAATAAAAGACTCTTTAATTACAAAGATTTGCGATTAAAGGGTCTACAATTTTATATAATTGCAATTAAAAATTATTTAATTTTGAAGATTTGAAATTGATATTTATTTAATTTTATAGATTTATATTTGTAAGGTATATAATTTTGAACGTCGTTTTTTCTTAATACATCAATAACAAAGATTTAAAATTTTAATCTATACAATTTCCAAGAGTTTAATTGAAAATTTTTAAACTTTGAAAATATCGATAGAAAATTATTCATTTTTCAAGATTAATATTTTATAGATAGTATATAATTTTGAACCTTTTTCATGGAATAGTTCAATTCTGAAGATTTGCATTTTTAAATTTATTACTTTTTAAGATTCGCATATAAAATTTCTTCAATTTTGAAGATTTGCCATTGAAAATTCTTCCATTTTTGAGTATTGCAATTAAAGATTCTTTAAATTATATATTTTTTCGTTCGGAAAATGGTGTAATTTTGAACAATTCTTTTGTAATCTTTAGTTCAAGTTTGAAGATGAATAATTGCGACTTCTTTCATTTTTAAGATTTGCAATTAAAGATTCTTCAATTTTGAAGATTTTAAAATTTCTATGAGTTTGATGAACAAAAGTCAAAAGTTTTGAATTCGAAATCTACCAAATTGGAAAAAATTATAAACGTAAATCATTAAAATAGCAGAGTTTTTTTATTTTTTTTCAGTGTACATTTTCGAAATTCTTCAATTTGAAACATTTAGAATTTAAAGTTCTGCAATTTTGAAGAGCTTCAATTGAAAATTCTTGAATTTTGAAAATATATGTAGAATTGCAAATTA